>JACCIY010000689.1:0-42451 GCA_025506505.1 Flaveria sonorensis | reverse complement strand
TTCAATAGAATCTTCTTAGGTTTTTCCCAAATACTTTCTTTTCTTTGATACTTGATTGTTGGTTCCTTTGGTGATCATGGGAAAGGCATCAGCTTCTTTGATTGGCTCTTGTTGAGTAATTCTTCTAGTTTAGCCACCTTCTTCTTTATTCTCTCTATCTCATCATCTTTAACTTCAATAACACTGACTATTCAAGATGGTTTTCAATGCATTGTTGTGCTCAGTCAAGACTTTTTCTTTCTCTTGTTTTTCTTTCTCAAGAGATTCACATGACTCAGTCACAAGCCGATCCATAGTATCAATCACTGCATTGTTGGTTTCAATCTCTTCTCTTAGCTTCTTGATTGTTACTTTAGAGATGCAATAGTTTCATCTTTCTCTATCTCCCTTTTGAGTTTTCTTAATTTCTCTAGTTTTTGATTGCTTTGATGATGAGATTGTTGTATTTAGCAACAATAAAACTTTTGCTCACATTTATCTCCTCCTCTCTCAAATCATTTTCATCATAAGCAGTGATGTGTCAACAAAATGGCTATCACTCCCATCTAGTTGTTCAAATCTTGTTGTTCATCTCCCCCTCAACTTCTACACATATTCTTCTTGGCAGCATCACAACTTCATCAAACCCATCATCCTCATCAAGGTTGAGTATTTTAGTATGTGTGGGCTTTCAAGGTGAGGTTGGTTCAGTAGGTGTGGGTGAGAAAGTTGGTTCTGTGGTGGATGTGTAAGTGTTTGAGTGAGATAGGTGATATAGGTTCTGTGGCACCAGTGTGTAGTGATAATTGAGATTGGATAGGTGAGAGAGGTTGGGTATGCTCACTTGAAGGTGAATCAAGTTGAGCTGGTGGTGAGTCTGTTAAGTCAATCACCGGTGTTGGTGGTGGAAACTATGATTGTTGTTATGTGGATGGGTGTGATGTGATTGATAAATGTCATCAAGTGTGAATACTTCTGTTTCAGCAGTATTCTGTGATGTTTGGGAATGGGAAGGAGATAAAGGTTAGGTGTGTCAATGGGTGGTGAATGGAGGTGAATAGGTGGGTTTCTGGTAGGTTGGTCAGGGTTGTTGGTGATAGAGGATGGGGTTCCTGTTTGGTGTGGTTTGGTGATTTAGCTGGTGGTGTTTGTTGTTGTTATTGATCATGGTATAGTAGTTCTTGGGGAATGTCTGCATTCTTATCAGTGACATGAGCAAACATCTCCATTTCTTCTCCTTGGTATTGCCAATTATCTTATTTAGCACAGATGTTTTGAAGTGAGCTTGAACAAAATAACATTACCTTCTTTCAATGTTGGGCATTGATCCATTTATGATCAGCTGAATAAACTTGGAAACATGGTACATCTTGTTTTCCTCTTTACCCTTACATGGTCACACAAGCATCCAAGTTGTATTTAGAATAATTATAAGTCCTCCCTTAAAATACACCAATAATCCTAATGATATGTGCCTAGAAAACCTGTCCAATCCAGACTTTCTGTTCGACATACACTTCAAGTAAGTGTGATAGAGAAATCTGTAGGGCTTGCACAATCTCACTCTTTATTTCACCATTCCTATAATCACCATCATATCCCATAAATGAAGACTTTTTGAATGCACTCATGGTAGAACACATCGAGTTAACCTTCTTTTCGTTCTCCAAATTCTAAACCTTCTTGATGGTTTGTTCATCCTCCCTCAACTCTTCATTTCTGATTGTTGCGAAAATCACCTTTTCATCATTTTCCTCTTCAATTCTTGCCGATTCCAGAAATCTATTATATGAGATTGATAGATGACAGGGTCCACCAGATAATGCGTAGAATATCCTTGATCTTCTCAGATAGTTAATAATTTCCCTGCATTCCCCCTTGCTGAATCATCTGGATTCAAAAAGGAGCAAGCTTTATGATCTTTTGCAAATTTGTAGGCCATTTGATGTTGTTTGAATGGTGATTTAGGTGAGGATTGTTGTGTGGAATTGAAATTTGAAGTTTCAGTGAGAAAGGGTTTATAAGTAAGAGCTTTTTTCTAGGTCTGAAAAAGTGTTCTAAAAAGGGAATAGAAATGCCAACGGTCAAGGTATCCTTTATACTCTCTCAGACAATTAAAAACCTCTTATTTAATGTCGTGGGTCCCATATCCCTCTTTACCCTTCCGTGGTTGTTTTGATAGTTAATTCTTCCGCACAACATCTACGGAAGGCAAAACTTTCTTGTTTCAAGTCAATTCTTCCACAGAACATCTACGTAAGGCAAAACTTTCCTTGTTTCAAGTTAATTCTTCTGCAGAACATCTACGGAAGGCAAAACTTATGTTTTCTTCCAAAGGTAATTTTGATAAAATTTTCTTTTGAAGCAAATGTTTGGCAAAACTTATGTTTTTCTTCTGAAGGTAATTTGATAAAATTTTCTTCCAAAGCAAATGTTGGTAAAAATTATGTTTTCTTCGAAAGGTAATTTTGATAAAAAAAATTTTCCGAAGCAGATGTTTGTAAAATTTTTCTTTTGATGTTTTATCCGTAGGATACCAATCTATGGAAAGTCATTTTGTTATGTTTTTTCTGTATGTTCTAACATATTGTTAGATCATTTGTTGTTTGCTATTGGACCTTGTTGACTCTGCTTCATGGCAAATGTGCAAAACTGATTAAACTTTAGATATCCTGCAGCCAAGTTAGTGCTTAAGTTCCAATTTTCTTCATGTAAAAAATGTTAAACTCAGTTTTCATGCTGATGACTACTCCCCTAAATTTATGAAAATCATGAAATTATGCATTATTAGGAATTTATAAATAGAAAAGCATGAAAAGCCATTATCTGTCAATCTTATTAGCAAATAAAAGAAAAAAATCTTTTGAATTTTTTTGTGTATAGGCAGAAACTTAAATATATTTACAAGCAAGTACGTCATACAATGGGATCATACTATGACACTAAGCAACTTCCTGAAACAGTTTGTTTGATGATAGTAGACAGAATTCTAGTGCTGCAAGTATTATGATCTATATATATTCAAGCAAGAGTATAGTTTCAACTTGTCATGCTGGTATCATGTTTTGGTATGATTAAAGATAGACCAATATGGACTCCACATTCAATTCACAATAGAGTTTGTCCTCCGTATATGAGTCAATTTATCACTTTTTCACAATTAAAACTATGTTCCTTAAGTTATAAGCTCTATCTTAAGATTTCTTTGAAATCTTATTAATGCTGATATGATTTTTGAGGCTCTTTGAGAAAATATACAATTGATCACATTGGATTCTTTTAGAGCTGTACCTTTTTGGAACTTTTGGATGATCATCATCAGGACACCAGATCTTTACTTATGTAAAAAGGAGGTGCCTATGAACCCAGGTCTGTTTACACAAAACAAAGGGTCCTTGATGAGCAAGGATAGAGGTTATAAAGTTCACAACATGTGTGCTTAGGTGAATAATGATCACAGCAGGATAAGACTTACTTGCTTGTTCCTCAAATGGAATTGTCCACAATTAGTCACCTTGGCATTATGTTATGCATGAACTTGTATATTTTCCACTCAGCTGAACCTACTCATATAAAAATCACATCTAATCAGTCTTTGTTGTGTGATAAAAATTCAGAAAAGTAAGCAAAGGTATAGTGTACTATCATTTCCCATAATATTAAATGCTTTTTCAAGAAAAAACATTAAAAGAAGAAAATAATTTTTTTTGTTTTGGATTTTTATGTTTTATAGATGTTTTTGGCTTTTCATATAATGAATTGACTGATAGACCATGCTTTTCTTTGTGATGAAGACTAATCTAAGTTGATCATGCTAAAGACTCAATTAAGAAATTAAATCTTAATGAATCAAAGGCTTTAGTGAATAAATCAGCAAGCTGATTTATTGTGTCCACTTTGATCAACTTGATTAACCTTTTTCTGAGTAGTCTCTTAGAAAATGGTATCTAATTTCAATATGTTTTGTTTTACTATGTTGCATTGGATTAGCAGTGATGAACATAGTAGCTGAGTTATCTATGTGAATTTGTGTTTGAAGAAAATTGTAACCATAATTAAGTAGTTGGTTTTGTAACCATGAAAATGAGAGCAACCAGCTGAAGAAGCTATGTACTCAGCCTCAGCTGTGGATACTAAAACATTTGTTTGCTTTTTGCACTGCCAAGAAACTAGTCTTGGTCTATAAATTGACAACCACCAGTTGATTTTTGTTGTTGTGTTGCAGCCTCCAAAGTCACTATCAGAATATGAGTAGAGGTTGAAATCTCCTTCTTTGGGATACCAAAGCCCAAGAGCTGGTTTCCCTTTGAGGTATATTGAAAATCCTCTTCACTGTATTCATATATGGCTCCTTTGGATCTGATTGGTACCTAGCACAAAACACACAGCAAAACATTATGTCAGGTCTGCTGGTAGTTAAATATATAATGATCCTATCATAGATCTATATAATCTTTGATCAACTAACTTCCCTTTAGGATCAGGTACAATCTTATCTATTGTTATGCTGGTGTTTTGCATGAAGAAGAATCAGCAAGGTTATACTTCTTCAAGATTTGTTTCATATGCTTTTCCTGATTGATGAATATTCTATGATTTCTGATGAACTTGTTAACCAAGGAAGAATGTTAATTTCCTATGGAACTCATTTGGAAATCAAATTTCATCAAAGATTCGAAGTCTTTACACAATCTTTTGTTTGTTGACCCAAAGATGATATCATCCACATAGATTTGGACAACCAAGAGGTCTGATGGTCATGTTTGAGGAAAAGAGTCTGATAAATTGTTCCCTTTTTGTAACCATGCTTGAGCAGGAAAGATGATAATGTTTCATACCACTTCTTGGTGCCTAATGAAGACCATACAAAGCTTTGTCAAGCTTGTATACATTGTGTGGGTAATTAGGATCTTCAAAGCTGGGGTTGGGTAACATTGATTTCTTCATCAATTTTACCATATAAAAAGGCACATTTTACATCCATTTGGAAAATTGTAAACTTCTTATGTGAAGCATAGGCTAGAAAAATTCTAAAGCTACAATCCTTGTAACTGGGGCAAAGACTTCATCATAGTCTATCCCTTCTTCATGAGTATAGCCTTGAGCTATCAGCCTGCTTTGTTTTTGATGTGATACCTCTGTCATTACCGTTCTTGAAAAGCCACCTTGTACCAATAGGATATTGCCCTTCAAGAACATCAACTAGATTCCAAACTTTCTGCTTTCTGAATTGCTAAAGTTCTTCTTGCATTGCTTCAATCCAGTTGTTGTCTTTTAATGCTGCAGTTATGTTTGGTGGAACCTTTGTGAAAGAAAACAGGAGAACAGACAAATATTGGCAGCTCTCCCTTGACTTCTTGTGGTTCATCACATAAGATCACAAATAATGTTTTCTATTGGATGATACTATGAATTGTTGTTGTTGTATTGATTGAACTGGAATAGATGATTCCAAGTTGGTGATTTGGGTTGATGGAGATGGATCCACCTGAGATGGGGAATCAACAAAGTGGTCAAAAGTCTTATTATTTTGGTTTTCTGATGTGAATGAATCCTTCATGATTTTGTGTTTCCACAGATGTAGGTACTTCCGCAACAGTTACAAGAACAATACGGATGTTGTAATTTCTTGATCTGCAGATGTGAATGTTGTTGGAATGTTTTCTTATGGATTTGGAAATTCATTGTTGGAAATGAGTCATCTTCGGAAGTAGATGGAACATCTACGGATGTAGAAGGAACTTCTGCGAAAGCATTGTTAACTTCTGCTGAAGTTGAATTTCCATTTCCATCAGAATTGTCATTGCTTGTTTGAGATGAAGGTCTTCAATCAGCAACAATTGAAGTATGTGTCTGGGGTAATCTTGGAGGGTCAGCAGTCAATGGCACTTCACTCAAACTTAGAGGTACATAAAGATCAAACTGGAGGTACATAATGATAACATGTATTCGTAGGACCTGCAACATTCAAATAGCAAGAGTTAAATGAATTTGTTAATGCATCTGTATCAAATAACCAAGATAATCCTTTTAAAGATTTGGAACTAAGGATTCATCAAAGATACATTAAGTGTTTCATTCACAATATTGTGATGTGGATTGTAGACTCTATATGATTTAGATGTTGATGAGTAACCAACAAAGAAACCATCATAGGCTTTTTCATTAAACTTTACTAATTGATCTTTGGTGTTAAAATAGACACATGACACCCAAATGCTCTAAGATATCCTATAAAAGGTTTTCTTTTAAACAAAAGTTCATAGGGTGTTTTATTATGTTCTTTGACAATTAAAGTCCTGTTTTGAACATTGCATGTTGTATTCACTGCTTCTGCCAAAATGTAATAGGCAACTGTGAATCAGCTAGCATTGTTCTTGCTGCTTCAATTAGAGTCCTGTTTCTTCTTTCAGCAACTCCATTTTGTTGTGGATTTCTGGTGAACTGAGTTGCTGGCTATGCCTTTGTTCCTGCAAAGGAATCTAAAACATGATTACAAATTCAGTTCCATTATCACTTCTTAAAGTTCGATCTTAAATCAGTGATTTTCAATCTTAGTGATAAACTCCATTATTGTTCTGATGTTTCACTTTTATGTTTTAAGAAAAAGACCCTGAATCTAGTGAAATCATCAACAATCACCAAATAGTATGCCTTTTAACACATGCTCAATATATTAGTTGGACCAAAAAGATCCATGTGTAGCAATTTGAGTGGTGTTGTGTTTGTGTTAATTTTTTGGACTATGTGACACCCTATGTTGTTTTCCTTTAAACATGATGAACATAATTAGAACAGTAAATTCTTTTAGGAAGGCCATGACTAAGTCATTTTTGACCAAACTTATTCATGTTCTTCATGTTTTAATGAATCATTTTTCTACCACGGTTCAGCTTCATCTTCTGATGACTTAGAGATCAGGTAGGTTTCATTGCTTGTTATAGAGGTGTTGTTCAGTCCAAAACATATTGGTGCTTTAAGAAGGATCCAGTCTGCTGGAATTTGAGAACCTGGCTTAAGAATGTAACAATAAGAGTTATTAAATAAAGTGGTATAATTTTGATCACAAATTTGAGATACACTAACAAGTTGAATTGTAAATTTCACAGAAGTAACTTTCACAAATTTGGGTACTCCATTTGTTATCATTCCTTCACCAACAATTTACCTCCCTTCTATCTCCACCAAATGCCACATATGAAGCATTATATGTTTGAAATCATGGAGGAGAGAATAGTTCCTGTAATATGCCTGAACAACCACTGTCAACATACCACTTATTTCAATCCTCCATGGATGTTCCTGAATAAATAATGAAATCAATTAGAAAGTGGAGCCCAAGCTTGATGGTCTTGGGCTTGCCATTGTTATCTAGGATTGTTACTCTATCATTAATTAGCCTAGATTTCTCAAGATTGTTTTACACTCAATTGATTGATTATGTTGTGTTTATTGTGAGGATGAGTCTGTTGAAGATGAACTTGAAGTACTTTGTTCCTGATCCTCAATCACTTCTTCTTTACTTCTTCTTTGAGTATCTTCTTCTTTAAACTTGATGATGTTACTTGAGTAGAGAAGGTTTCTGCATCTTTTGTCTTTGATTGAGGTACATGATTACCCTTTTCAAAGTGATCAAAGAAGGCTTCATCTTCCTGCAACACTACCTTCTTGTGAGGAGTCTTGCTTTGAGATTGTTGCTTCTCTTCTTCTTCTTTGATTTATCATCAGCAGATGTGGTTTCTATGTTTGTGAGATCTTCTGCTTTAGTTGCTTTTGCTTTGAGGCCTTTGATTCATCATTATAGAAGATTTGAATCTAATTCAACATTCTTAGCTTTTTGCTTCTTTGAAACCTTTGATTTGTTTTTTTTGTTGAAGTAACATTCTTAAGTAGAATGGTTGTTTTTGTTGCAGATGGCATAGTGCTTGTTAAAGTAATAATCAGAAGTCATATGATTGTTCATATTGCAATGGAGCAATAATGCTGAAATAACAATCTTCTGTATTGTGGCTGTGTAATCACACCACTTGCAGTACTTTTTCTTCAGCTTCACTGTCAGACTACTACACCTTTTTCTGCTTCTTCATCATTGCCTTCTTTTGCTTCTTTAATTCCTTTTCAACTTTGCAGCTCATGAGTCTTTACCTTTTCCTAGCATGATGTCAAATGGTTCTTGTTTTTGAGGATTCACCATTCTCTGTTTCTTGATTTTGTTGTCACAGGGTGATTCCGTAGATGATTTCTTCATCTGTAGATCTTCTGCAGAAGTAGATTGTTGCTTCTGTATTTTTTTCTACGGAAGTTGAATGTTTCGGAAGATTTTCTTCCTTGCTTTTCTACGGATGGTTCTAAATCAACCTTTTCTTCCGTTGGTGTTCTGCGGAAGTGGTTTTCTTTTCTTCCGTAGTCTTTTTGATGAGTGATGTTTTTGCCTTTTATTGAGCTCCTGAATCCCTTCATTCAGTTGACCAATTCTGGTATATATGGTCTTCAACAAATTTCTTTGTTTTGGGGGATAAGGCAGCTTGATCTTATCAAGAACTTTGGGGATTAAATGTTTAATTACCACATTCTTTCCCTTACCCAACCCAGCATTAGGCTCATCAAATTCATTCAAGTCATCACACCTATCAAAGTCAAATTCTGAATCAGTTTGTTTTAAACATTCTGATTCAGATGACTCAGTCTCAGTATCATCACCATTTACCAAATTTATTTTCAATTTCTGGTTCACTTTGGGTACTTGATACGAAATGGTTTGACAGACTGTTTGTCATTGACTAAGGTAAAATGGTGTAGTTATCATTTATAGGAGGTGCAATAGCATTAAAACTCAACCCATACCTGTTCTTTGATTCAATATGAGAGTTCAGAAGCTTTTCATATTTCTAAGATGATAGTTGAAACTTCTGAAGTTTCACTTCAGTAGATGCATGCTCAGACATTGATTTTGTTAAAGAGGTTGTTAGATGCTCAACTTGTGATTTCAAATTATAATTTTCAGATACAAGTTTATCCAAATCCTTTTGTAAGGAAGTGATTTTGACCTGATACAGTTTATGTTCTCTTACATGAGATTCATTCAAAATCATTGTTTCTTTGACTTTATCAGCCAATTATTGAGCATGAATCCTGTATCTTTCAACCTCTTCAACACAAACAGGTGAACATAATCTATCCCTTACTTCTATCGCCATGGGTGGAATTTTATTCTCCAAGTTTGCCATTAGGGCTTAATTTTCCTCCTCCACTTCCTTCTTATACATGCTCCAGTCACAAGTGCCATCCTGCAAAATA
This sequence comes from Flaveria sonorensis, assembly GCA_025506505.1. Taxonomy (NCBI): domain Eukaryota; kingdom Viridiplantae; phylum Streptophyta; class Magnoliopsida; order Asterales; family Asteraceae; genus Flaveria; species Flaveria sonorensis. The sequence goes on along the minus strand of JACCIY010000689.1, from coordinate 33,175 downwards.
ATCAAACCAGTTTCATTAGTGTTACTGGTACCTGCTGAAGAGCTTATCACTGATGGGGATGAGATTGTTGTTAGTTGGGGTTGCTTGAAGCTTCTCTGATTTGCTTGTCTTGTGTCTCTTGTTGATTGCTGATTGCTATTGCATTCCCTTTGAAAGTGACCATACAATTGCATTTGTAACACCTCGCTTTTGATTTGTCAACACCAATTTTAGTTGTTCTCCCTGCTACAGATAGACCCATGTCCTTCTCAAGTACATCTTGACTCTATATGCAATCATGGCCATTTGCCATTGTAAGTCCATTTCTTCAACTTCATCAGGATGAAGTTATTCCAGGTCTTGTTAGCAGATGTGAGCAGGAGTCAGAGTACTACCCAAGTAGGCTTGAAAGCTTGAACTGAATGCTACAAATGCTGCTTTTTGTTCTTCTGATTCTAGAACCATAGTGATTGGTTTAGATTTGGTGTTGGTTTTGTTGGCTGATGATCCGTTTGCTGCTGAACTTTTTGGATCATCAGATTTCCCTTTTGCTTTCCTGTTTGAATTGTTTTGAGAGCTTACTTTAGAGGACTTTGCAGCATAGAAACCACTTTCCTCTTCATTATCAATCTCAACACAGGAGCTTTCATCATCATCATTTGAGATGAATACACTTCCAGCACCCTTTGTTTCTTTAAATTGATATGGTGCTATTAGTGCTTTTACTCTCTTGTTTCTTGTTTTCTCATCTAACTCTAAGGCTCCACCTTTGCAAGCAAAGTGTCTAACCAAATTGCCTTTAGATCAAGAGTATTCTTGAACATAGACACAGTTTGAGTCCAACTCTCTGGCAAGGAGTGGAGAATCTTTTTGTTTAACTCCTCATTGCTATACTTTAACTCAAAGATATTCATCTCAGTAATAAGTTGCATGTATCTGTGGAGTTGTTGAGGAACAAATTCACCCATAATATGATGAAAAGTCTCATACTGTGAACGAAGAGTATCCTTCCTGATGCTTCTGATCTCATCACTTGCTTCACACAAAGTGTGAAGAATTTCCATCATGAGTTTACTGTTTTGTATGCTTCACACCTGATCAAGAGGTCTTCACATAAGTCCATAGTAAGCATACTATGGGCCTTAATGTCGACTTTGACTTTCTTAGCATTAGTAGGAGACAGATGTTTCAAACTTATGGGCTGATTATTGTCTTTATAATCAGGTCCTAAAGCAAGTAGAATGCAAGGACCTTTAGTAATGGACACCTATAAGTCAGAATCTGTATAGTTTACGTGGTTCCTGAATCTGATATTCCAAGTTTTAAACATAGATTTATTCTCCAACTTTGGAGGTTGATAAGCTCCAACTGCTGAATTGCTCATTTAATTAACTTTTGTTCAAACTTGTTTGAACAGCCTTGTGATATCGTACAATAACACAAATCCACGAATCGCAAGCGATTTTGATGCAATCGAAATTAATCGAGTAATGGAACAGTGATTAATGATCGATATAACAAGGTTTTGATGATTTTCACCAATTACACCAAATTAAAAATAAACAACCAATTAAAACAATCAAACTAATAGATCAATTGATCTAGATCATTGAGCACGAGGCTCTGATACCACCTGTGAATCTATGGATCGAAGCAGGAATTATCAGTTTGATTTAACAAATAAAAATCGTGGAATTATCAATACTTGTTATTTTAATTAATTTTTTATGAAATCAAAATTGATAAAGAACAGACGAAAGAACTTGCAAAAAATAGAATAAACAATGCAACAAACAAAATGTTTCAATTGATATTCATTAACAATGACTCGATTACAATGATGTTGATGCTTTGATGATATGATGATTGCTATGATGTTGTTGGTGTGCTTGGTGTTTTGCTATATTGATTGATTGATTTATCTCGTTTCTAAGAGTATGTATCTCTATTTGTATATCGATATCTCTCTCACTCTGTTTATGTTTATCTCTTCCTATGATATATCTATTCCTATAATGTATATCTATTCCTAAATGAGTGCACCCATGCCTTATCTTTATAGTAAGAGGGATTCACTTTACAATAGAAATATTATTGATATGACGTGGAATATTTGCTTGACATAAATAGAATCTTCCGTGGCCGTTGACTTGATGACGTCAAAGGTTGACTTTATGTTACGTACTTGATGATTTGAAAGCATACAAGTGTTTTTGTTCTTCCATAGGAATTGGTCTTCCATAGGAATTGATCTTCCATAGGAGTTGGTCTTCCGTAGGAGTTGATCCTTTGTTATTGAATATCCTCAGGAGCAAACTTCCTTCTTCCGCAGCAGCAGCAACTTGACTTTAGAGCTTGTTCTTCAGTAGATGTTGAGCTTTCACAGGAGATCTACGGATGTGTATTCCTTGTTCTTTGTTCCATAGAACATTTACGGGGGAACAACTTGTTCATCCGCAAGAGTTCTTGCACTTTGTCAATTTTCCAAATTGACCAAGTATGATGTTTTCCTACAATTGCATAAAATCAACACAAATAATATTTGGGTTAACATATATATCTTGCATTAAATAATGATAAAGAATTACATATCTTCATTACAAGAGATTTACAAATCATATAAACCTATACAAAAGATCTAGACCTAACAATAACAGACCCATCCTCATCGACCTTACTCTCTTTCTTTCTCGCTTGTAGCCCTACCCTACGTAGTGGATCGCCTCCGAAAGTCCCATTACGGCCGAAGCAATCCCTACACCGAAGCAATCCCTTTCCATATCTAGTCGAGTGCAGGCAACTCTGAGCAGTGATTGAATCTGCTCCGTATTTCGCCGGTAAGTTTTAACGATTATCATTCTTATTCATTACGTTATGGTTTCAAGTTTTGGACTACGGTTTTCCATACGCTTTCATGTGTGGGACCTTGAGTTGTAAGGTTCGGGCGTTCTTGTTACTATGGTGTATGTATGCTTATATGCTGATGTGTACGTGTATGTTTTCTGTTTGTGTGGATGGTGTGCGTGCGTGTATATGTTTTATGTATGGCTGCCTGGTGCGTGAATGTGTGCCTGTTTCAAGTTTGTTTGCGGAACCCATCTTGATTGTTCTATATGGGCGGTAGGACTGGGGAATAGATTGTATATTCTAGGGGTTCGGAAACTGCCTCAGTTAGGGATTCGATAGGTGGTCGAGTAGGGTTCTGGTGGTGTGTGTGCACGGGGGCTTATGGTATAAGGGTTTATGTGAGTGTTGTAGCATGTTTTGTTCATATTGTGTATGTATGATGGTATGGGCATGGATGTTTGTCTCTGTGATTGTGTGGTTGAAGATAGGTGTTGTTGATAGCATGGTTTTTGTAGGTGTGTGTTGCATTCGGTGGGTTTTGGCTTTTGGGGAGGTGTGGTCTTGTGTGGGTGTCATCTAATGCATTTGATGTTTGTAGTTTCTCATGCGTACGTATCATGTGTGTGTTTGAATGTGATGCATGTGGTGGTGCATGTTTGTGTGTGTTGTGACTATACATGTTTGTATAGTTAATTCATGAATGCATGATAAATGTATGTTTTGCTAGTTATTGGTATATATAATTATTATATGTGTGTATTATATGACACATATATTGTATGTATTATACGTTGTAGGTGTGTGTTGTGGTATATGATATGGTTCTTATTATAAATTTTTTGTCATGAAATAATATGATCACGTGTCTAATTTTGGTAACAAAATCTTAGGATGTCTTGAGTCATACTTTTGGATTGTCAGGAACGCAAAACCGTATAGCCAAGTGCTAGTATTTAATTTTAACTAGATGTTAAATGCAAATTCAGGTGTTCCAGAAAGCTAATTTTTGTTCTTTGCATAATTAACCATTGTGTTATTAAGGTGAGTTTATGGCCCCACTTTACGTATATTCTTTTTGAGGAAAAGAAACATGTTTATTTTTAAACTTCATTCATTTGATCAGTATTACTATAATTATCACATGCTTACTAGTGTTGTATCATTTTAAGTCATCACTTTTGAACCATTAATTTATGTACTTTAGCGAGGTAATTTCGAGTTGATTTATAGGGTTTGACAAACCCCACTCGGGATAGTCACGCTAGCACCACTGCACGTCAAACGAGTGTTTAATTGACCTAATTTCTGTTGTTGTGGTCTGGTAGCCACAGTCGAGGCATACATTTACATTTTCAGCTTCTGTTGCAAACTTCATACACTATGTAACTTGTTATGTAGACTAGCTATCTACTGATATTACTTTGTTTACTGTGCTTTCAATTATGTTACTGTTTATCAAAACCTGTGAACTCACCAAGCCTATGTTGACACTTTAGCATGTTTCTTTCATGTTCATAAGGTGTGCACAGCTAGGAGCATCTCATATTTCATACATCAATGCTTGGTTTAAATGATCAAACAACGTTTTTGCAAATTACATTTATTTGAGTTGCGCATGTTTTGCGCCATTTGAGTTATGAATTATTATGCTTCCGTAAATGTTTTCATGAGTTCGTTATTAATTATGTTTTTGGGTTTTTCTAATAATATTGCACAACTATGTTTTGTAATTATTGTGTTGTTTGGTGTAACTAATGGCTGAGATCCTGATATGTCACGTGCCTAACGGTAAAACCCGTTTGTGAAATTGAAGGTGTGACTCTTTGCTAGCTAGCCTCTATCTATATAATTTGGATATCTTCTTGAACTCTTCAAGCACCCTCTCTTGAATTCTATCAGCTAACCTTTCAGCTTGCCTGGTTTGACTTGGGTTGGCAAGTGGTAGGTCAACCAGATAAAAGCTCTCATAGTATCTTACGGTTTGAAAATTAAAGACTTCTTGTTGCTCCTGAGTTCTAAAGAGTACCAAGGCTCTTCTATTAGTATCATACCTCCATCCTACTATTAGATTTTCAGTAGGGTAGGATGGGTAAACATAGCCTTTGGTATGCCCTCGTCAAATAGGTTTTGTGTAACACCCGAAAATTTATTAAGAAAAGAATAAAGACAAAAGGAGAAGTTGCATAAGTGGAGGGGCTAAATTGTACATAAGGACAAAACATTATTATTGTATGTTTAAAGTGGGCATGGCTGCCCACTACACTGCTTCACCAACTGCTTCGACTGCTAGAAAGAAGAAAAGCAGAATTTCCATCGGTTCTAGAGAGAAGAAGAAGAAGATTCGGCTTGAAGGTGAGTTTTTGTGTGTTTTGTTTGGTTCTGAGTTTTCAGCTTCGGGACCGATTCTTATGTGTTCTTTTGTGTTCGATTTTGTGTTTTGGTGTGTTTAGGCGTTTGAACTCTTTGTGCCCTCAAGTTTGGAGGAGTTTTGCTTGAAGGCTGCAATAGGTGAGTTCAAGACCCCCGATTTTACTTGTTTTTAACCTGTTTGGGGCTGAAATGCATATTTCCTACTGCTTTACAACCTAAAATATAAACTGATATGTGTGCTTTGCACTTGTTGTGCGTGTGAGTGTGTGTTTCGAATGCTTGATCGATTTGTGTGGTTGTATGCTTGTTCTAAGAGTTTAGCATGCTAGATCGGTGCTGTGAATGTATAAGAATGAGGATTTGGAACTGATTATAGCAGAGGTGACAACTGCAGGTTGGTTTAGTGCATCCGCATTTAGACTTGAATATCCGCTTAAGTGTTGTTCATCCGCATTTGCTGTGTTCATCCGCATTTGCCTTAGTACAGCCAAGTGTTCATCCGCATTTGTTTTGACCATGCGCATTTGCTACAGTGTCCATGCGTAGTTGCCTTATTCATCCGCATTTGGTTCATGCGCACTTCCTGACACTTAGAATATTTCTTGAGAATGTTCATCCGCATTTGTTGATCCGCATTTGTCTAGTTCTTCCGCATTTGTCTAAGCTCATCCGTATTTCTTTTGAGACTTAGGATTTTTTGAAATTTTGGAAATAGAATTTAAGTGTGGAAAACTTCTGTATAAGGGATGATTATGCTTGGTTCTTTCTTATATGTGTTTTTACTATGTCAATTATATTTTCATGTTATGTGATTAAAGTAATAAGCATCTTAATAAGTATTATCCATAACAAGTGGACACAAAGGAATAAAAGAAGAACAGTGAAACTTAATGAATGTTACCCCCGGACCCTTATGATGAATGAAAAGCCTTGCAAGCAAATGAATGGAGGTTCACGACAGAGGTCATTTGCTCAACTAATGTACGGCTGTATCAGCCCATGAGGATGTACATCAGGGGTCTAGTCCTGGGGATTGACCAATGAATAAATGGAATCCTAGTTCATGAGCAGGCTTCGTGCCTAGCAATGTGGATCAACTGTCAATGGGTTAGTTACTATGATAAACTTTTGCCGACAGGGGTTCTGCATCTGTTGCCAACCAACAATGTAGGCTCTTGCTATATGCAATCCTAGTTAATGAAAGAGAAAGATAAAGAAAGAAAGATAATGAATCACTTAATGATTGATTGTGTATATTGATGAAGGATCACCAAATAAAGTTTGCAAAAGTGTATTTTCTATTTTATTAAACTAGGACTCACTCAGCAACGCTGACTTTTTATATGCATATCAGTTGGCAGGTAAGGACGTTGCTGAGGATGGCACGGGGCAGAAGCTACTTGGTGGATTAAGACTGGAATCCATTTATGCAATTATGATATTTTTGTCTTGTAATGAAACTAAATATTTTTTTTGTAACTCTTAACAACAACGTATTATTTGTCAGAAGTAATCATTAATGCATGAAATGGTTTTTGGTTAAATTATTCCGCTGCGATTGTTTTCTTATAGTAATATGATTTAAGGTGTTTTCAATAACGAATGATGTTATGAATGGCTAACTGTGGGGTTCCCGAGAACGGGGCCTTACAAGTTGGTATCAGAGACAAAGTTTAAGAGAATTGGGTAAATTATTTTATTTCAAACCTAAACTTAAACTGAAAATGAGACCAAATGGAGGGATGCCAGCCCAAGTAGCTATGTGCCATCAGGTAATTTTTCATAAGTTAGCGGTATTACGTGCGTGTGCTATTTGGTTTATGTGCTTAGTAGATTTGGATACTGATGTAGTCTGGATAGGGAATGCTTGGGGGATGAAGAGTAAAGTAATTGGCTAATCGTAACTGGCCACTATAATTAGGGACTTACTATACTTGACATAATCCGAGCTATTACCTTGAATGACCTTGTTAGTGTTTGAATCTTATAGGAGGTAGATCTTATGGCGGGTAGGAAATCTGGGAAGGCAACCCGAGGCGGTGCTCGTGGCGGGCGTACTACTAGGTCACGTGTCACCCGAAGCAAGGCTAAGGCTCCTGAGATGACTCATGAGGACACAGACCTCCATAGCCACCAAGTGGGTGTAGGATCGGCTACCCTCAAGTCTACGACAAAGGAAGCTATTGCTGACGAGGTCTACAACGTCATGCAAAATGCGTTGCCCTCAGTAGTGACTGAAGTGTTAAGGGCTGTAAAGGAGGGTGAAAGAACAGAAGATGCAGGGGAGAAGGAGAAAGCTAACGAAGAGCCATCTAGTCCCAAGGTGGTAATTCATGACGATGATAGTGAGGGGAGAAGGAGACCGCTAAGGGGTGCACCTATGGGGTGTTTTAGAGGTGCAAACCCCCGACCTTTGATTGAAACGATAATGTTATTGCTGCTCATCGTAAAATTCAAGAGATGGAGGCGGTTTTTGACATCAGTGAGTGCCGGGAGGATCAAAAGGTGAAGTTTGCCTCCCATTCTTTCATTGACATGGCTTTATGCTGGTGGGACAACATTGTCCAAGCCGAGGGGAAACGATCTGTCGCACGGATTTGAAGGAACTGGTATTGGAGGAGTATTGTCGACATCGGGAGTTGGAAAAAATTGAGAAGGAGTTCTTGTATTTGGAGGCTGGAAATATGACTCATCAGGAGTATACCTCCAAGTTCAATGAACTTGCAAGACTTGTGTCGGATCTAGTAACTCTAGAGTCCAAGAAGATTAAGAGGTACATGAAGGGTTTGCTCGTGGATATTAGGAGGAACATGATAGCTGCTAGGCTAAACACTTTCAGGTCGGCGGTAGATTTGGCCAGAAGGTTGTATTACGAGAGAGACCCGGTGCCAATTCTGAGGAAGGTTGAGAAGAGTTGGAACAAGAATGGTAATGGGAAGAGATTCAGGGGTCCACTATGAGATTGGGCAAAGAAGATGAGGATTGACGATCGCTGCCTAGGATTGAGTAAGGGGAACAACAGGGGAATGTAAGAAGTATGGGAAGGTTCACATGGGCGAGTGTAGAATGGGGACAAATCGGTGTTTTAAGTGTGGGGGCGAAGGATACTATGCTAAAGAGTGTAGGGTACCGCGATGCTATCAGTGCGGGGAAGTAGGCCACACGGGCCGAGATTGCAAGAAGGGTGGTGCAGGGAGCTCAGGGACCCATACTATGGTTGAGAAAGGGAAAAGTTAGAGCACCAAAGCCAAGGAAAGGGCATTCAAGATGACCCGGGAAGAAGCCAGAGTGGACCCTAAAGTAGTTTCAGGTATGTTTTTGGTAAAACAATTGTATGCTTCTGTGCTCTTTGATTTGGGTGCTAGTAGGAGTTTTGTATTTGCCACCTTTTGTCATGTAATGCATGGTAAGAATAAGAAGATAGACATGCCCTTCCATGTGGAGATAGCGATAGGAAAGTCTACCAAGGTTATTCATGTGATAGACAATTGTCTCATAGAATTGGACGGTCATAAGTTTCTCGCCAGACTGTATGTGATGGCCCTAGGAGGTTTTGATGTGGTGTTAGGGATGGATTGGTTGGTGGCCTACGAAGCGAACATCGTGTGCCGAAAGAAGATGATTTGGCTAACTGCGCCTGATGGTAGTTTGGTTATGATAAAAGGAGACAAGGAGTGCAATACACCGCGAGTAATCTCGATGATCACAGCGGAGAAGTTTATGAGACGCTGGTGTGGTGCTTACTTGGCTTGTGTGAAGAAGGTGGATGCTACCGTGCCTTAGCTGTCTGATGTGCTGGTAGTATGCGATTTCCCCAATGTGTTTCCTGAAGACCTACCAGGTGTCCCACCTGATAGAGAGATCGAGTTTTAGATTGACTTGATACCAGGAGTGCAACCCGTAGCCAAGGCACCTTACCGGTTGGCTCCATCCGAACTCAAGGAGCTGATGACATAACTGCAAGATCTTCTGGATAAGGGCTTTATTTGGCTGAGTGTCTCTCCATGGGGTGCTCCGGTTCTATTTGTAAAGAAGAAAGATGGTAGTATGAGGATGTGCATCGACTACCGTGAACTGAACATGTTGACCGTGAAGAACCAGTATTCGTTACCGAGGATTGATGACTTGTTTGATCAACTCCAGGTTGCAAATTGGTTCTCGAGGATCGATCTTCGGTCGGGTACCACCAGCTAAAGGTTAAAGAACAGGTTATCCCAAAGACTGCGTTTCGGACTCGATACGGGCATTATGAATTTCTCGTGATGTCGTTTGGTCTAACCAATGCTCTTGCAGCATTCATGGACCTGATGAATAGAGTTTGCTGCCCGATGCTCGACAAATCAGTAATAGTGTTCATAGACGATATCTTGATCAATTCAAAGAATGAGGGAGACCACGCCTGTCACCTCCGTGAGGTACTGGAAACTCTAAGAAGGGAGAAGTTGTATGAGAAATTCTCTAAGTGTGCCTTTTGGTTGCGCGAGGTGCAGTTTCTGGGCTATGTGATTAACCCAGAAGGAATCATGGTTGATCCCGCCAAAGTGGAGGCGGTGATGAGTGGAATTCGCCCAAAACGTCATCTGAAATCCGAAGCTTTCTCAGATTGGCGGGATATTACAGGAGATTCATTCAGGATTTTTCCAAGATTGCCTCGCCGTTGACCAAGTTGACGAGGAAGGATGTGAAGTTCGAATGGGAAGACAGCCAAGAAAATGCATTCATGGAGTTAAAGAGAAGATTGACACAAGCTCCAGTGTTAATGCTATCAAAAGGTGCAAGATTGGGTAAGGGTACTTAACACTTAGTTTCACACTGAGAAGAGAACTTAGATCACTTAACAATTCAAATAGGGAACTAGTAACTTAAACAGATGATACTAAGAACAGAAGTAAATTAAAGAGATAGAACTAAGAACAACATAAGAACACAAGATTAGTTTTCAAGGATGTTGTATATTGATCTCAAGTTCTTTTACAAGTGTTACAAAGCATAAAGAAATTACAAGGACCTGAGACACTTTTATACTACAACATACAACCGTCACTTACATGTGAAGACAGTTGGGATTTGACTAATCTAGACAACAAGATCAATCTAAAGTCAAAAGGCAATTGCCTTTTGACTAGTGACTATGACATGCCATAGCTCACTGACTTTTTCTAATACAAAGGTCTACAGGAACAAGTAAGGTAAGTTACAGACAAAGACCATTCCTACTTTTTGATAAAGCATGGATGTTTCACCAACTTGTGTAAAGTAGGTGAACCACCAGAGCAGGCAGCGGAAAGTGTGTCAGCTTTATCAAAAGTTGATTCAGAGAAAGCATATTTCTCTATCCTCTGAAGAAATCAGTCTTCATAGCTTCTAAAGACTTTGTCTCTGAAGCTTCGGAAGATTTCATCTTTGGCTTCGGAAGATGCTGGTCTTTGGCTTCGAAAGATTTCACACTTAGAATAATTTTCTGTTTTAGTATGAAACTTCCGTAGTAACTCCTTCGGAACTGTTAGCTTCGGAAGATCTTACACATAGACACATTTGAGAGTGTAAGACTTCCAAAGCTAGTTCATCTTTGTTCTTTAGTGCATGCATGGAAGACTTGGTTGTTCTGGCTTGTTGGTTGCATCAGCCTCATAATCTTCAGATGATCTTACAAACTCCCCTAGGCTGATGCTACCAAAACAGAGATGTTCTTCAGATTTTGATAGTTCATGTTAGGATCCTCAGCATACCTTTCTTCATCATTAGGTCTGGATCCTTCAGACTAACATAGAACCTTCTCATGTTAAAGAGATCATGTAGTGGAAGATTGAGCATGTCTTATGAGGAATAGACATGCATGCCTTCTTGATCTCTTATGACATACCAGATGTCTTGATCTTCATCATAAGACCATGAAATAATTTGTCTTCCAACAGCAAGAGGCTCTACTATGATTGGAGTTTGTTGAGAGACCTCTTCATGCACTCCCTTAGGATGCTCTGACTCATCCTGAGGTTGGAAGGTGGATGCCTTTCTTCTCTTCTTCCTTGAGGATGAACTTCTGGACATACTTTTTCTTCTCCCTGATGATTTTAACTGAGGGGACTGGTCTTGAGTACCAGGTTGTTTAGTTGAGTCCCCCTCAGTTGGGATCTCCTCTCTCACAGGTTTAGTAGGAGAGAGAGGGGGACCCTGCTATGGATCAGAAGATGAAGTTGGCTGAGATGCAGCTCCAGGTTTAGGTTGTGTTGTCTCAGTGGGTTCAACCTTCATCTCAACTTCAGGTTGAGCTGGACTTGGTGAAGAATGCAAGTCCACCAGCTCTCCCTTCTTTATCTTTGACTTGATTACCCTGATATGCTCATCCATTGTGAATAGAGACATAGGGCCAAGCCTCCTTCCAGAGAATCCATACAGCTTCAAGAAGCTCATCATCCTTTGTCTATCAGCAGACTTCTTTTGGCTTTTGTGGATGATGGCCGTTGACTTTACAGCTTCTTTCCTTAATCTTTTCTTTTCAGCTTGTTTTTCTCTTTTAGCTTTTTCTTCCATTTGCTTATTGTATTCAAACAATATGTACTCAGATGGTAAGGAAGAAGTGCATCTGCCTGATAAAAACCTATGGCACTTAGGTAGCTGATCATCTTTAATCTTTCTTCTTCAGTTGCTACCTGAGGTTGTTCAGTGGCCACAGTCTCTGGCTCAGGACTTTCTTGAACAGGGGAGAGGACAAGAATTTTCTAGTAGAGTCTTTTTAGCCTTATTTCTTCCTTGTGCTTGAGGAGCAACACTGCATCCTCAGGTTCCTTCCTCTCCTTTGACAACTCTGTGTCAGCCAATTCATTCAACTCATCTAAGGGGAAAGAGATGAGTTCATCAATATTATAGTTTCTGGTTCCCAGGTAGTTTAACCTGGCTGCCCTTAACTTATCTTCCTGAGTGTTTAGCCTGAGGGCAGCCCTGATTTTAGCTTCCATAAACCCTAGGGAACCACTTGAACTCTTTCCCCTCAGCTTCCTCTTCCTCTCTCTCTCTTCTCCTCCTTAATCTCCTCAGGAGTCAGTTTCCTTTTGCCTTTGTCAACCACAGGCTTTGGTGACTCAGGCTGGAGAGAGCTTTGGCCTGCATTGCTTGGTTCAGCTGTCAATCTCTGGCCAGAGAAAGGTTGTGAAACACCATCACCAGCTGGTGTTTCACTGAGGGTAATGGGTGTAGAGGGAGATCCTATCTCAAGGTTCACAGGTTCAACCTCTGGGCCTTCAGACAAGGTTTTCCCTTCGAAGCTAATCTCTGGTTCTACCTCAATATCCAGTTGACCAAAGATCTCACCTGCTAGCCTTTGTCTATATAATTTTGATCTCAATTTAAACTCCTCTAGCACCCTGTCTTGGATTCTTTCTGCCAATCTTGTTGCTTGTCTGTTATTGCTTGGGTTGACAAGTGGCAGATCTACCAAGTTGATGCTCTCATAGAAACTCAGGTGTGAAATGTTGAGAACTTCTAGTTGACCCTGAGCTCTAGAGATCACAAGAGCTCTCCTATTACTGTCATACCCCCAACCCTAGATTAGGTTCTCAGAAGGGGCAGACATTGCTCTTTGTATTCCCTCCTCAAATAGTTGTTGAATGAGCAAATGTAGATCACTGTCTAGAGGAGGTTGCTGAGTATGAACATCTGCAAGATAGGATGGTGATTCCTCTATGTCCATACTCTGGGAAGAACTCCCAGGTTCTATGATTGTCAGAATTTTCTCCCCCTTTTTGGTAGCATCACCCTCTTGCATAGGTGAGCTGGGAGATTGATCCATGACATCCACAGGTTCTTATGGACCTGGATGAGTTGTCCTCATGGGTCCTCATGGTCATTGACCCTCTTTTGTAAGATAGTCACCTGAGATTCCAGGTGAGCTATCTTTGAAACAAAGTAGGTGCAAAGATATGACAGTTTGTGCACCTTTTGTTGCAGACTCTCCTCATCTTCAGATGAAGAATCATTGGGGGATGAGAGAATTGGACGTAATTCTTCTTCCTTACCACCAGCATGGGTTTCTTGGCTGCTGGATTTCCCCTGCCCAATGACAACTTCCAAAGAAGTGTCAATAGGCTGGGTTGCCATGGTAGAGGTCCTAGTGATGTTATCACTTGCAAAAGTGATAGCCTCTGCCATATGGATTTCCTGAATAAGTTCAGGATGATCCACCTCAGTAGGGGGTTGCTGATGTGGGCTAGAGAAGGGCGAAGTAGGAGTACTCATCTCTCCTTGAGTGTAGGAAGAGAGGAGAGACTCATGGTACTCACTGAGGCCCAAATCTTCATCAGAATAGAAGTCAAGGCTGGGAATGGACCGGTTTAGATCAAGAGGTTGGGGATGGTAGCTTTCCCTAGACGGTTGATCACTAGACTATTGAGACTCAGAGTGATGGCTTAAGGTTGTTTGTGGGGTTGTGAGCTCATCAGGCTGAGCATGAGGAACCTCACCACTGAGTGGTGGAAAGATGGGAGTGGTCTGCCCCTCAGGGGAAGTGGGAGCTCGAGATTCTACTTCCTCCTAGATGGGTTCTGATATGGGGGCCTGCATATGCTCAGTAGCAAGTGCAGGGGTTTGTTTGTGTTTTCTTTTGTAGGTGATGGTGATGATAGGCTGTGTTTGAGGTCGGTGAAAGGTCGAGGGTGTTGGTTCATCACTAGCTGGTGCTGCTAGGATGTCACCATTAGAAATGAGGTCAAACATTTTTGGGACAAGGGCTTTTCTACCCCAAAGAAGCCGACAATTGGCTTCTTCAAGATTTTGAAGATGCCTTGCCTCATTTGTCCCATTTTAAGAATATTACCTGTTCCCCTCAACTGTGGTCCCAACTCATAGTTGAGAATGTGTTGAACATACCTAGGGAACAAGTAATACTCTAAGGAGTCCAAGTTTGCAAGTAAATTAGTATATACAAATTGAGAGTACCTGAACTTGACCCCTTGTACCATCCCATAGACTATAAAGGAGAGGTCTTCTGGAACTTGATCCCTTCATCCATGTTTGTTAGAAAAGCTGTGAATGACGACTTGGATGAGGTATTTCCGTTGAGATGAGACCTTCCCCTTCCTGAAGGTTTTGACTGAGAAGTCACCTTCATAGCCCATCTGCTGAAAGGAGTGGTTGATAGCAGATTTGGGAAAGGACCGCTCACCTGCTTCATCATCCAGTTGCAAATGGGTGTTTATGATGGCCGGAGTGATGAAAACTATCCTCCCTTGCACTGTAGCAGACGGTTCCTTCTCCCCGTCCACGGTGACCTCTTGACAGGGCCTCCAGAACTCAAGCAACTGATCCTCATAGAGAGGAGGATCAATTGTAAGGGAGGTGAAGTAGTGAGATGAAGAAAGGTACCTACACGCATCTGAGAAGCTTGGATCCTTCTCAGAGTGTAACAGGGCAACCTGATTATGTTGCCTGTGTAGTTGCATGGAAAACTCAGGGTCGTTACGACGATCAATGTTGGCCATTTAAGGAAGCTTTATAGTGAAGAAAGGAAGAAGAAGATGAAATTTGGGGGTAATTTTAGGGTAAGGATTAGTGAGAGTAGAGAGACGAAATAGAACCGTTTGGAAGATATATATTGTGGATTTGAGACAAAGTTATGAAAAAAAGATAAACTTTGAAATCCGCAAGTGGGTCCTACTTCTGAATAAGTGCGCCCAAAAAGTTAGTTTTCTTGGACGTTGTAAAACTTCCGAAGACAATTTTGGCTTCAGAAGCTTTGTAGCAAAGCTTCCGAAGGCATTTTTTGCTTCGGAAGATATTTCAAAGAATTTTGAAAATTTGGCTCCGGAAGGAGTGAATAAGTCTTCTGAGACTTAGTTGCTTTTGGAAGATATTTGTTCTTTGAATGCATTTAAGTGCTTATATACAAATTTAAGCTTCGGAAGATACTCCAAGAATTTCTTCTGAAGGTAAATCTTAAATAAGCTGTTAAATGAGTTAAAGACATAAATTTCTTTTGAAGGCAATTTGAGTTCTTTCGAAGGTAAATTTTCACAAATCTATGGAATATCAGTTAAAAGTTAGTTTTCTTCCAAAGAGAACTAGGCCTATGAGGTGATCTAATAGATAACTTAGGACACACAATTTTAGGAAATAAAGTTGATTGAGTTATTAAAGAAAATCTATTCAAAGTTAATCATCCCAATAGCTGATTCAAGATATTTAAATCTCTGTTCATCAAATGTTTTTGTGAACAAATCAGCATATTGATCATTTATGTTAACTTTGATTAGTTTGATCAATCCCTTTTCAAAATTATCCTAAATCAGATGATACCTGATGTTGATGTGCTTGGTCCTTGAGTGCTGCACAGGATTCTCTATAATAGAGATGGCACTGTTGTTGTCTATGTGGATGGGAGTCTCCTTGAAGTTGAACCCATAGTCTAGCATCTGATTCTAAATCCAAAGCACTTGAGCATAGCAGCTTGCAACAGCAATGTATTCAGCTTCAGCAGTTGATGCAGACACACAGGATTGTTTCTTTTGTGTCCATGATGACAGAGGTATGTTGATAGTGTCTCATACCATTTTTTGGAGCTTGATGCAGTCCATATAGAGCTTTATCAATCTTGCAGACATAATCAGGATGATCTGGGTCTGCAAAGCCAGGTGGTTTTTGATATAAACTTCTTCATCAATCCCCCATGAGAAAAACACATTTCACATCAAGCTGGTAGACCTTGAAATCCTTAGATGCAGCATAAGCCAGGAATATTCTTTGTTGGACCAAAAGAACCAATGAGCCTGATCAGAAAAACCTTTAAGTCCCACAGACATTAAACAACTGAAGTAGTCTGCAACAGCTGAAGACATCAACTGATAACAAGGTCTGAAGACAAAGTCTGAAGTGAAAGAGCTGAAGACAAAGTCTGAAGTGAAAGAGCTGAAGACAAAGTCTGAAGTAAAAGAACTGAAGACAAAGTCTGAAGACAAAAGCTGAAGACAAAGACTGAAGACCAAGTTTCAGATGTCACAACAGCTGAAGAAGACCTCTTCAGTAGTTGTGATGGTTTCCTTCCAGTAGTTGTATTTTCTTTTCTGTACTTGTAGTTTCAGTAGTTTTATGTTTCTTCGTGTACTTAGCATACTCTGAGATGTTCTCAGTTGTTGTGAACATTCTCAGTAGTTTGCTTACTTTCAGTAGTTTGTAATAATTCTGTTAGATGTCACTATCAAGTGACATCAGCAGACGTCACATTCCTTTATATAAGGAATGCTGACCTAATTGTAATCGTGCAGCTTAGAAAAACCTAGCAGCCGCCATACCGAAGCATGTGTGCATGAATGTTATTATCCCTTTTGCAGAAAACCCTATTTCTATATAACCGTGTACTGTTCCATTGAATATCTATTGTGTTCTTGCTATATTTGTCTAATTCTTTTCTAATTCCGCTGCGATTCAACTCTAATTGATCAAACTTAGATCGCTGATCCTAACAAATGGTATCAGAGCTGGTTAATCATTGATCGGTTTAACAATTGATCATTGAAACTGCTATTTCGATATCTAAAGTTTGATCGAATTAGCATATTTGCAAGAATTGGTTATAGAGATTGATTTTCTGCTGCTTCTGGTTATTCTTTGAGTTTCTTCTTGGTTCATATTGAGTTTGTTGTGTTTTTGTGCTAAATCGTTGAAACTTGATTGTTTGGTTTGAATCTGAGAATGACTACTCCTTCTAATGACCCTCACAATACTGGCTCCTCAACCAAGCCTCCGATGCTGGTTAGGAGTGAGTATAACATATGGCAACGAAGAATGCTCCATCACCTGTCTGTTAACAGTTCAGGGTGTTGGACATCTGTGGTTCACGGTCCACACAAGCCTATGGTGAACAATCCGGAGACCAACCAAATGGTTCCGAAGAAGAAGGAGCAATACTCAGATGAAGATCGTAAACTGTTTGAGATTGATGCTAAAGCCCATGGAATTCTGGCCATGGCACTGCCGAATGAAATCTATTCTGGGCTTATGCATCATGAAACTGCTCATGACCTCTGGAATGCTTTGAAGGAACAATTCGGAGGAACTGATGAGGTCTTAGCAAACAACAGAGAAATCCTCGCCCAACAATATGAGACATTCTCTCATAGGAAGGGTGAGACACTGACTCAACAGTTTGAGCGTTTCTCCTGCTTGATCTCTGAGCTGAAAATGGTCAAGCATGAGTATACTAACAGCCAGATGAACAACAGATTCCTCAGATCACTGCCTGAGAGATGGGACACATACACCATTGTCCTACGCTCCAGTGCAAATCTGGATAGCCTATCTCTCACCCAACTCCATGGGAAACTGCTTACATTTGAAAGAGAGATAGAGCAGAAAAGGAAACTGGCATCATCAGGAAAGCTCTCTGATGACTTTGTACCAGGTAACACTGCCTTGGTCGGTCATGAGTCAGAATATGCTGGATCAGAAAGTCATTATGATGAGCATATAGATTTCTCTTCAAACAGTTCTGATCATGCATTTGTTGGTGTTGACAGTCATTCTGGGTGTAATAGTGATAATTTATGCTTTATCATGGATGATTTGTAGGGTATTGCTGATGATGATTTAGAAGAGATGGATATTTTGAGCCAAATGGCCCTGATCAATATCAGATCTCAAAAGTTCTACAAGAGAACTGGTAGGAAATTTCCAGGACTCTCTGGCAAAACCAAAGTTGGTTTTGACAAGAGTAAGTTGAGGTGTCACAAATGCCACAGGCTTGGGCACTTTGCAAGAGAGTGTAGATCAACTGGATCTAACTCCTCTGCACCCTTTGTGACCTTTCCAAGCAATAGTTCACAAAACAAAGGGCAACATCCTGCTAGTTCTGGTCATCACTCACAACCTCAATCTCCTGCATACTTTGTCCCTCAGGGTCCAATGCCATATCCTTATCCCTGCTATTACATGCCACAGCCAAATCCAGTTCATGTCCTATAGCACAACAACCTCAAGCCCTACCTGAGCCTCAACCATCTCCATCACAATCTCAACCTCATCACAGCTTCTTCACACCAGGAGTTGTTGACTGGAGCAGCTTACCAGATGATCTTTCTGGTTTCAATGAGCAATTATCTGCTGGTGCTGGTCAACATGGTGGTGAACATCCTTTTGGGAATCTTGCTCTCATGGCCCTGGAGTCTACTGAGGGTTCCTGCTCAGATGCTCATCTTCACAGGTAACCCAGGTATCTTCTGAGGCTAAAGCCAAGTTATGTTCTGAATCATGCATAGCTGCCTTTGTCTCTATTAGAGAGGCAAATGTAGCTTTAATCAATCAAAATCTTGAGCTTGAGAAAACTATTTCCAAAAGAAAAGATGAGTATGTGTCTGCACTTAATGACAAAGATGATGAGATTTACAAGCTTAAATGCCAACTTAATGATGAAAAGGCTAAGGTAGAGGTCATACTCGAGAACCACAGAAGTCTCAAAGAGACACTTGCAGCTACCCAAGTTGAGTGTGACCGCTGGGTAACATCCTGCAAGGGATTTGAAATGCTTCTCAGCAAGCAAACAGCTTCAAATGTGAAGTTTGGAATAGGTTACAATCATACTGCACCACCTACTGATTTTACTTCAAAATCAATAGTAAAATCTGAAGGTGAAAGTAATTTCCAAACCACATCATCATGTGATTCATCCTCAAATGATAATACAAAATTAGAGGATGAAGTCAGTGTTAAGATCTCAGCAAATCAATTGCCTGATGGTTTAAATGCTGATAAACACATGAAGCTGAGAAATTCAGATGTTGTTCCTCAAAGTACTCCAAGTACTGAAGGGCAAGTCACAACATCTGAAAAGCATTTCAAATCTGATGAAATAAAAGGATTAACAACTGCTGAGGAATCTATCATACGGTCTTTCAGGACGGATAGAGAACAGCTGAAGAACAAGTCTTCAGTTGTTACCGATCCTTCAGTACTTAACACAAGTACTGAAAGGAGGAAAGTACTGAAGATCACACCTTCAGTAGTTTCCACTTCAGCAGTTGATCAATCCAAGATGAAGAATAAGCCATGTGAAATATGTGGTAAATTCAATCATCTATCTGATGAATGCTGGTACAAAAAGGGTTCCAAACTCAACAGAGATAAGCTCATTAAAGAAGAGATAAATAAAATGAAAAATGAGTTTGAAACCAAGTTTGTACCACAGTCATCTCAAACTGATAAACCCAAGGCCTCACCAAAATCCAAAAAGAAGGATGGGGTTTATCAGAAAACAGCTGATAGTGTTCCTCATGATAAACATCAGACGAAGTCTGTGAATTTCAAGAAGGAGGAAATGGTGGGTCACAGGAACTCATCAAAAACAAGTACTGATGTGTCAAATGAGCTGAAGGCTTTAGCAACAAATCAGACACAACTTGTTATGATGGTTCAGCATTTGTTGGGGAGAGTTAACCAACTAGATGCACCTGTGATCAAACCACTGAAAAGGAAATCCAAGCCCAAATCTAAGAATTCCATTTCAGCACCATCTCCACCTTCATCAGCTGTTAATCATGAGAAACAAGTTATGGTTAAATCTGTTGATGAAAACAGACCCAAAACCAAAAAGGTTTGGGTCTCTAAAGCTAACTAGTTTCTTATGATAAATGCAGGGTTCTTCAGCATGCCAAAGAAGCATCTGGTATGTAGACAGTGGAGGATCTATGCATATGACTGGGAGCAGTTCTCTTCTTAATGACTACTCTCAAGGAAAGAAGGGATTTGTCTCATTTGGAAATGATGCTAAGGGTTACATCATCGGGAAAGGATTTGTGTCAAATGGAGAAATCAGATTTGATGATGTTAACCATGTGGAGAATCTCAAGTATAATCTACTGAGTGTCAGTCAGATGTGTGATAAAGGGCATGTTGCACTTTTCACAAGCCAGAACTGCCGGATTCTGTCTTCCAAAGTTCTGAGGCTGATTGACAAGGTATTGGATGAACATACTCTCCTGAAGGCCAACAGGATAGGAAGAGTATATGCCTTGGATTTGTCAAAGAAGATTGATTTAAAAGGTCATCCTTGCCTGTTCTCCAAGGCCTCTCCTCAGGAATCTAAACTGTGGCATAGAAGGCTGGGTCATGTTAATCTCAAAAACATGAATCAGCTGATCCACAATAGTTTAGTGAGAGGTCTACCAATAAAGGAGTTCCTCTGTGATGAAACCTGCACTGCTTGTTTAAAAGGAAAACAACACAAAGTTTCATTCCCTCCTATAGAAGAACCAAAGTCCACTGCCTGCTTGCAATTACTGCACATGGATCTCTTTGGTCCTGTGAGAGTAATGAGCATGGCAAAGAAGAAATACTGTCTGGTAATTGTGGATGATTACTCCAGATTTGTATGGACCTTCTTCTTGCATTCAAAGGATGAGGCTGCTCAGACAATTATTAACTTTGTGTTGTATGTTGAGAAGCAGTATTCCCTATCAGTCAAGTGTATAAGAAGTGATAATGGAACTGAATTTAGAAACCATACACTTGATGATTTCTACCTTTCAAAAGGAATCAAGAGGCAGTATAGCATCCCAAGGACTCCAGAACAAAATGGAGTAGTGGAGAGAAAGAACAGGACCCTAATTGAAGCTGCAAGGTCCATGTTGGCTGACTCTGGTTTGCCACTGACCTTTTGGGCTGAAGCTGTCAACACAGCATGCTATGTGCAAAATAGAGCTTTAGTGAATCAGAGGTTGATGAAGACTCCTTATGAAGTTCTACATCATTTGGCTCCTCTAATTTCATTCTTCAGAGCATTTGGGTGTCCTTGTTACATTCTCAACACAAAGGATCAACTCCAAAAGTTTGATTCTAAGGTGGATGCAGGGTATTTTGTTGGGTATTCATCCACTTGCAAGGCTTACAGAGTGTTCAACTGCAGAACAAAGATGGTTGAAGAAACCTTGCATGTGAAGTTCAATGAATCTCCTAAGGACAAAATCCCACAAAACCCTGTGGAGTTGTTTGATCTGGACATACTGCAATATGTTCCTTATCAGCCTCCAGCTGTTGCAGATCATGTGAATTCATCACCTTCTGCAGCTAGTCATCCATCTGGTGGTACTGATGTTGATGATGATCCCAGTACTCACCTATTCAAGTTTAGTGATCAACTGCCTGAGTCTACTAAACTTGATGTTCCTGTAGCTTCAGTAGCACCATCCACAACAAATGCTGATGAGATTTCTGAATCCTCTACTTCATTTGACTTGCCATCTAATACTTGGTTTCAAGAATCTGGATCAACATCTGTTGCTGCTGAGCGTGCTACAAACACTTGCACAGATCTCATAGTGTACCAAGAGCTGAAGAATCACCCAATGTCTCAAATCATTGGTGATATCAATGCTGGTGTCTCAACTAGAAGTCAATTGTCCAACTTCTGCTTCTATGCTCTCTTCATCAGTCAGCAAGAGCCAAAGAACTATCATATTGCATTAAGAGACAATGGATGGGTTGATGCCATGCAGCTTGAGCTTCTTCAGTTCAAAAAGCAGCAAGTGTGGGAACTGGTTCCTCTACCCCCAGGTAAGTGTGCAATAGGCACTAAATGGGTGTTTAGGAATAAAACAGATGAAAATGGGCAAATTGTCAAGAACAAGGCCAGACTGGTTGTCCAGGGGTTTTCACAAGAAGAAGGTATTGATTATGATGAAACCTTTGCCCCTGTAGCCAGACTGGAGGCAATTAGATTGTTCTTAGCCTATGCTGCATTCCACAATCTTAAAGTTTTTCAAATGGATGTCAAAAGTGCATTTTTATATGGTAAAATAAAAGAAGAGGTTTATGTGTGTCAACCACCAGGTTTTGAGGATAATAAACATCCTGATTGGGTGTATAAACTTGATAAGGCTCTTTATGGGTTGAAACAAGCTCCTAGAGCCTGGTATGAAACACTGTCAAATTTTCTTCTTCAGAATAATTTCACTAGAGGCTCCATAGATAAAACTTTGTTCATTAAGAAAGTGGGTCAGCATAAGCTCCTTGTTCAAATTTATGTTGATGATATTATTTTTGCATCCTCTGATCCACAGTTGTGTGATGCATTTACAAAGTTGATGCAACAAAAATTCGAAATGAGTGCCATGGGAGAATTACAGTTCTTTCTAGGTTTGCAAATCAAACAAAAGGCTGATGGAACTTTCATTCATCAGTCAAAATACACAAAGAGTCTTTTGGAAAAGTTTGATTTACAAAACTGTAAGCCCTGTTCTACTCCCATGTGCAGCACCACACAACTGGATGCAGATCAGAAAGGTAAAGCTGTTGATGAAACACTTTACAGATGTATGATTGGGTCCTTGATGTACTTAACAGCTTCTAGACCAGATATTATGTTTGCAACTTGTGTTTGTGCTAGATTTCAGGCTGCTCCTAAAGAGTCTCATTTGATTGCAGTCAAGAGGATCTTTAGATATCTGCAAGGTACTCAATCTCTAGGTCTTTGGTATTCCACTGGGCACTCTTGCAAATTAGTTGCTTTTTCTGATAGTGACTATGCAGGGTGTAAATTAACTAGAAAATCAACTTCTGGTGGATGTCAATTCCTAGGCAACTGTTTGGTTTCTTGGCAGAGTAAGAAACAAACATCTGTTGCTACATCCACTGCTGAAGCCGAGTACATTGCTGCTGCAAGTTGTACATCTCAGGTACTCTGGCTTCAGAATCAATTATTGGATTATGGCATTACAGAGACTAAGACTCCATTACTAATGGATAGTGCTTCAGCTCTTTGTATTGTCAAGAATCCAGTCCAGCACTCTAGGACCAAACATATTGAGATCAGACACCATTTTATTAGGGATTGTTTTGAAAAAGGTCTGATTGATCCAAAGTTTGTTCCTAGTGCTGATGAGCTTGCAGACATATTTACTAAGCCTTTGGACAGTTCAACTTTCCAAAACCTAGTGTTAAGGCTTGGTATGCTGCAGCTAGAATAAGTGACAACTACTGATGATCTCAGTCAACAAGTACTGATGAGCATTCGTATACTATTGTCACAAATAAGTACTGATAAGTTCTTTTATCCTCAGTAGTTTTCATAACTACTGAAGACTAAATTACTTAAAAGTACTGAAGTACTCTATCTGTTGAAAAGAACTGATGTGGTTACAACTACTGATGTAGTTACAACTACTGATGTCAGTATAACAGATAAGTACTGATGACCAATGAAACGTCTGAAAATCAGACACAAAGTCTGATAAGTGTTGAGGTCAGAATGAAACAGCTGATGAGCTAAGAATTGACGACAACAGCTGATGAGAAACTTTTCTCTTCAGTTGTTTCTACAACTGCTGTTTCACTTCATACAACTGAAGCCAAAACCATGTCTTCAGTAGTTTTACAACTGATGACTAACACCAAATCTTCAGTTGTTTACAACACCTGAAGCCAAAACCATGTCTTCAGTAGTTTCACAACTACTGATGACTAACACCAAGTCTTCAGTCGTTACAACTTCCGAAAGTTAAAACCAGGTCTTCAGTTGTTTTCAAACAACTGATGACAGCACCAACACTTTCAGTCGTTTTATATCAGCCTTTTCTTACCCTATAAATACCTAAACCTACTTTCAAACGTTTCATTAGCCGTTTTACGTCCTTCACTCTCTCAACAATGGCGACCATGAAACTCAAACCCAGACACAACTGTGTTGCCTACCTCTCGAAATCGGCCTTTTGGAACAAATTTGATAATGCCATCGATCTTATGGTAGATTCCCAGTACCGAACCGCTTTTCTTCTGAATCCTACCATATACCCCGATTCCCTAAGCCAATTCTGGACCAACGTCTCTGTGCAAACTGGTGAGAATGATAGCCAAATCACTCTCCAGTCGTTGGTAACCAGAAACAGGTGGTCATCACTCCAGACATCATTCGACAAACCCTAAATCTACATGATGCCACCTGTGTCACAGAATACCCGAAAGGCACAACTGATATGTCTTTCATCAATAACGGGTATGAAGGAGACTTAAGTGCTACCACCATTCTGAAGAAGCACTTCCATGATGCTGAACGTCTTATATTCCACATGGTGAATGTCTGCCTTGCACCAAAACCTCCTCATGGGATCAGATGTCCTCCCGATGGCAACAGGTATTATACTCTATCTTTGAACGACAAAATCTAAATTTTTCTGAGATAGTTTTATGGAACTAAAGGATCTGGCTTTGAAACCTGTGGCAAACAGATGGATATTATATCCCAGGTTTCTCATGGCCATAATTTTAAATCAGCTAAAATCAGACGGCCTTGTTGGCCTTGGAGTCCCTGCTCCGGCTGTATTGCCTGAAGTATACTCCAGGCACAACTCTGACCCTACACTGAAAGGGGCTGCCCGGCTGCTAAAACCCAAGCAGCGGGAACCCACAGCCTCCACTTCCAGATCCAAAGTCCCCACCAAACCCAACACCAAAAAGCCCAAAAAGGCTACTCAGGGAGATGAGTCCCCTGAGGATGCCCCTGTAACACCAATACAGGAAACACTTACTGGTTCTAACCCCCAGTAGTGTCAAAGACTCCACCAGCCCTAGCCGCTCAGGCATCCTCTCAACAGGATCCTGATGCAACCATAATTGGGGATACCACAATGCTGGAACCTATCTCAATTGAGAAGGTTACCATTGAAGAGCACCAGTCACCCCGGGTGCAATCTGCTTCAAACCTATCTCCAAATGCAACCGCCCCTCAAAGCCCAACCATTATAGTTGCACAAGTGCTGAGTCAGCTGCATTCCTCTCCTCCTCCCCAGAAACCAATTACAATGGGGAGAACCTCAACAGCTGAGGAAGAGGACCAAAATGCTGCTGATAACCCACAGCACAGGGGTTATAATGTTCAATCTCCCCGTGTAGAGGAGGAGGTTAGAACATCTGGTGAGGCTGCCACTTCTACTGATTCAGCAAATGAACAGGATGCAGTTGGTAACATCTCTAAGACCTCACCAGAGGCAACTGCCGATGAAGGACTCAGTCCTGAGGCAGGAAGTCCCCAGAACCAAGAACAAGGGGCACATGCTACAACTGATCTACACTCAGGGCATGTACATCCTGATTCAATCAGGAGGTCAGGTGATTCAGCAAAGACTGATGATGACCTGGGCTTTTTCTTCGATGTCTTAGCCCATAACACAATCCTTGAGGCTGAGGTGAGCAGACTCAAAGAACTGCTTGCCAAAATGTCTCAGGATCAAAGTCCATCTGCCCCAATAAACCCACAGATGGCACCTTCATCTGAAGGTTCACCAAACACTCAGCCACTACACTCAACTGAGCCACCAGCCACTGCTTTTGGCACCACCTCTCAGGGACAGAACCCCTCTGAGCAGATGGTTGCTACCTTTCAACATTCCTTACCTCTCATCACTCCCATCATCAATGAGATTGTGCATAAAGCCATTGATGAGAGGATCTCCTCAAATCTACAAACACTTGTTGATGATGCTGTGCAAAAGAAGCTTTCTGCCATTCAAACCCTGAACCCAATGCACCCAAAAAGGGGGAGTCTAAGGCAGTGAAAGAAAGAGAAAGAGAGTGGAAGATGAGAAACAACAAGAGAAAGAAAAGGAGTTAGAAAAGGAAAAACAGCTGATCACATACAAGAGAAAGAAAAGTGCTGAAACTCAAAAGCCTGATGAAGAGAAATCATTGGAAGATCTGGTTAAAGAAGCTGATGAAGCTCACAGCAGATCAATGGACAGAATAATAGACCAACTCTTCAGACAGGGCTTTGATACAGCTACATTAGACACTGAGATCAGAAGGCTGGAGATTAAAGAGATACAAGAGAGATGGGCCAGTTACAGTGTGATGGAAAGGGAGAGGTTGGAGATAATGATCAGGTTTATTGCAAAATACTTGGGAAGATCATTAATTGAGATTAAATCATGGACCAGAGACAGTATTCTGGCAATAACCACCAGAATCTGTGCTTCTGAAGCATTCAATAAAGGGTTGATTATCGAAGCCTTAGATGAAGCAGGTGCTGGGAAGAGAACTGATATGGCCAAGCTTTCCAAAGCCAAACTTACCACAAAAATGCTAGATCAGCCTTCCCAAACTCCCACTCAAAAACAACCAACCCCACAACTCTCCAAACCAATCCCTAAACCTAAACTTAAACCAACTCAACCCTCAAACCAACTCCCTTACCCCAAAAACCACCTCAAACCACATCCAAGGATGCACCCAGAAGGAGGAGAAGGGTGTTGAGGATGGAAGAAGAAGAAGAAGAAGAAGATGATGAAGAAGACAGTCTGCCAATCTCTGCTGTTCTAAAAATACCTGAGCCCAGAAGTCAACAAATGATCACACCAGACTTTCAGAGGCAAATGGTGAAAGTTAAGATTGAAGAAGAAGAAAGCAGAAACAGCACGATGAGCAACTTTTGAAGATGGTTGACAAAGAGTTTCCTCAGTCATCATCTATACAAGCCATGAAGAAACACGCTCAAAGGCTGTATGCTCTCAGGTATACCTTTCAATATCAAAAGGAGAGAGTAAGGATTTGGCCAGACCCCAGGGTTAGTTCTAGAATTCATAAGAAATCCATACCAAGTAGATACAATGGCCAAGTGAGAAAGACCATAGATGCTGTTATTATGTTGGCCATTGTAGTCTCACCCTGGGAGATACTTGAAGACTTCAAGAGAGCCTACAAGTCAAAGATGACCCCTCAAACTCTAATGGAGAACAAAATGGTCAAGAAGGGGTTGTTATACAAGAGGCTTGAAGAGATCAAGAAAAATGAACTCCAGTTGTTATTAGAAGGGACTCACCCAGATGAATTTGCTTACAGAGAGATAACAACTGTTGAGTTGAAAAATGGAAAGACGGTAAAGTACCTATCAGAGTACTATGGCCCAGAGTTCTTCTTCGAAGGAGAAGCAGAAGAACTCACTAAGGAGGAACAAGTTGTTCTCCTTGAGGCCTACGTCAGAGAGTCTTATAGACTCATCAATGGGAAGTAGGTTTCATGGTTGGGATAACAGCTCTGTGTCCAGTTCCCCAAGACAGAGTTCCCTTCCATCCTTTGACATTCACATCTACTGAAACCTGTTCCCTGGCCTGTGCTTATCTGATATCTCTGAAGCTGATCAAGAGAGTATTTCTGCCAAGAATAAGTGGGACCTCAATAAGCTTAAAGGTTTTGGCTGCATTGGTTCAGGGGGAGTTTGTTGGACCAAAAGAACCAATGAGCCTGATCAGAAAAACCTTTAAGTCCCACAGACATTACAACAACTGAAGTAGTCTGCAACAGCTGAAGACATCAACTGATAACAAGGTCTGAAGACAAAGTCTGAAGTAAAGAGCTGAAGACAAAGTCTGAAGTGAAAGAGCTGAAGACAAAGTCTGAAGTGAAAGAGCTGAAGACAAAGTCTGAAGTGAAAGAGCTGAAGACAAAGTCTGAAGACAAGAGCTGAAGACAAAGACTGAAGACCAAGTTTCAGATGTTGTCACAACAGCTGAAGAAGACCTCTTCAGTAGTTGTGATGGTTTCCTTTAGTAGTTTTATGTTTCTTGTAATCAGTACTTGTAGTTTCAGTAGTTTTAGTTTCATCTTGTACTTAGCATACTCTGAGATGTTCTCAGTTGTTGTGAACATTCTCAGTAGTTTGCTTACTTTCAGTTGTTTGTAATAATTCTGTTAGATGTCACTATCAAGTGACATCAGCAGACGTCACATTCCTTTATATAAGGAATGTTGACCTAATTGTAAGGTGCGAGCACAGCTGAGTGAACCGGTAAGCTTAGCAGCCGCCATACCGAAGC
Organism: Flaveria sonorensis; assembly: GCA_025506505.1. Classification (NCBI taxonomy): domain Eukaryota; kingdom Viridiplantae; phylum Streptophyta; class Magnoliopsida; order Asterales; family Asteraceae; genus Flaveria; species Flaveria sonorensis. The sequence continues at coordinate 5,201 of JACCIY010000689.1, read as the reverse complement.
ATTTGTGCATGAATGATATTATTCCTTTTGCAGAAAACCCTCTTTCTCTATAACCGTGTACTGTTCCATTGAATATCTATTGTGTTCTTGCTATATTTGTCTAATTCTTGTTCTAATTCCGCTGCATTCAACTCTAATTGATCAAACTTAGATCGCTGATCCTGACATGAAGAAAGGATGAAAGGGCAGATCGCGAGCTGAAGAAAACGCCAATGGTGTCAACTAGGTTGGCGTCAATATTGATTCCTAATGTGGAGGTCTGCGAGAGAAAGTGTGGATGAAGCGCACAAGACTCGCTATTTTCATTCACTACCGGGACCAAACAATATTACATGACGTAAATAAGCATTTTTGGTGGCCATGAATGAAATGCTGATGTAGCGAGTATGTAGAAAGATGCTTGACTTTTCTCCAGGTTAAGGCGAGCATCAGAAGCCATACGGGAAAATCCACCCTTGGAAATTCCTGAATGGAAGTAGGAGCATATTACTATGGATTTCATAACAAGCTACCTCGCACAGCTAAAGGCTATGATGCCATATGGGTCATAGTAGATAGACTGACGAAGAATGCTCACTTTATACCCATCCGAGAGACGTTAACTAGAACGGCAGCGAATTGTTCATCAATGAGATAGTTACCCATTGTCCTGTGTGCCGGTGTCGATTGTCATAGACATAATACGCGGTTTACATCTAAATTTTTGAAGAAGTTCAATGATGCGATGGGAACCAAACTGCACATCAGTATGGCTACCACCTACAACGGACTGCCAATCCGAAAGAAACTATCCAGACCTTAGAGGACATGCTTCGGTATGTATCATAGACTTTGGTGGAAGCTGGGATAGTCACCTACCGTCGCAGAGTTCTCATACAATAACACTACGATGCAGTATTGTATGCCCCCGTATGAGATGCTCTATGGCCGAAATGTAGAACCCCTATTGTTAGGGGGAATCGAACAGAAGGAATTGGGGAGTATCAAGGTTATCAAATGACCAACGAGAAGTTAGGTAGAATAGAAGCTTATATGAAAGCCGCCAAAGATAGCAGAATCCTATGCCAACAAATGTCGAAGACCCGATCGAGTTTAACGTTGGTGATAAAGTGATGCTTGGAGGAGTTTTGCTTGAAGGCTGTAATAGGTGAGTTCAAGCCCCCGATTTTACTTGTTTTTAAACCTGTTTGGGGCTGAAATACATTTACCTACTACTTTACAACCGAAAATATAAAACTGATATGTGTGCTTTGCACTTGTTGTGCTTGTGAGTGTGTGTTTCAAATGCTTGATCGATTTTGTGTGGTTTGTATGCTTGTTCTAAGAGTTTAGCGTGCTAGATCGGTGTTGTGAATGTATAAGATGAGGATTTGGAACTGATTATTGCAGAGGTGACAACTGCAGGTTGTTTTAGTGCATCCGCATTTAGACTTGAATATCCGCTTAAGTGTTGTTCATCCGCATTTGTTGTGTTCATCACATTTGCCTTATACAGCCAAGTGTTCATCTGCATTTTTTTTGACCATGCGCATTTGCTACAGTGTCCATGCGTATTTGCCTTATTCATCCGCATTTGGTTCATGCGCACTTCCTGACACTTAGAATATTTCCTGAGAATTTTCGTCCGCATTTGTCTAGTTCTTCCGCATTTGTCTAAGCTCATACGCATTTCTTTTGAGTCTTAGGATTTTTTGAAATTTTGGGAATATAATTTAAGTGTAAGAAACTTCTGTATAAGGGATGATTATGCTTGGTTCTTTCTTATATGTGTTTTTACTATGTCAATTATATTTCCATATTATGTGATTAAAGTATGAGCATCTTAATAAGTATTATCCATAACAAGTGGACACAAAGGAATAAAAGAAGAACAGTGAAACTTATGAATGTTACCCCCGGGCCCTTATGATGAATGAAAAGCCTTGCAAGCAAATGATGGAGGTTCACGACTAGGAGGTCGTTTGCTCAACTGATGTACGGCTGTATCAGCCCGTGAGGATGTACATCAGGGGTCTAGTCCTAGGATTTACCAATGATGAGGGATCCAATGGGATCCTAGTTCATGAGCAGGCTTCGTGCCTAGCAGTGTGGATCAACTATCGATGGGTTAGCTACCATGATAAACTTTGCCGATAGGGTTCGGCATCTGTTGCCAACCAACAATATAGGCTCTTGCTTTGTGCATCCTAGTTAATGAAAGAGAAAGATAAAGAAAGAAAGATAATGAATCACTTATGATTGATTGTGTATATTGATGAATGATCACCAAATGAAGTTTACAAAAGTGTATTTTCTATTTATTAAACTAGGACTCACTCAACAACGCTGAGTTTTTATATGCATATCAGTTGGCGGTAAGGACGTTGCTGAGGATGCACAGGACTGAAGCTACTTGGTGATTGAGACTGACATCCATTTATGTAATTTATATTTGTCTTGTAATGCAACTAAATATTTTTTTTTGTAACTCTTAAAACCAATGTATTATTTGACAGAAGTAATCATTAATGCAAGAAATGGTTTTTGGTTAAATTATTCCGCTGCGATTGTTTTCTTATAGTAATGTGATTTAAGGTGTTTTCAATAACGAATGATGCTATGAATGACCAACTGTGGGGATCCCGGAACGAGGCCTTATACTTTGACTCAGGGCATCCACATCAATGTGGGCTAAGGAGGTTGTTGAGTATGGACAAACTGCATGTAAGGATCATGAGTCCCCTATGTCCATACTCTAGGCAGAACTCCCAGGTTCTGGATTGTAGGTAGGACTTTCTCCCCCTAATTGATAGCATCAACCTCTTGCACAGAGGAGCTAAGGGTTAGCTCCACCACATCCATAGGTTCTTGTGGACCTTGTTGAGCTTGCCTGACAAGTCTCCCAGCTAACTTGCCCTTGAATCGATGATCTTAAGTGACCTGTCTTTGTAAAGTGTTAAAAATATTAGTTTTTATAAAACTTAACAAGGAGGGTTTAGTGTGTAATCACCACAAAATTTAATATTAAAAAAAATCCAACCCTATCCCCCTAACTCTATTCAGTCGCAACCTCTCCCAAAGTTTAGATTTCAAAGTTTTTGATTCAAGAAAAACCCTAGTTCAATTGGAGCATGATATCACAAATTGATGTTGTTTAATGATGCTATGATGCTAGTTGTACTGTATTGATGCTAGTTTACGTGGATTATGCAAGAATTTCATGGAATTAACGTGTTGTTCATACTTTACTGTAAGAAGAAACTTTTGTTCATAAGAATTGGAATTTGATGAATTTTGATGGTTTATTATGCTTAGATGATTGATATGAACTAATTAGGTATAAATTGATGAATTCATGATTGAATTGGATGATAGATTGGTTGTAGGTTGTTACTTTCCCAAAAAGGAACTTTATTGATATTAATCATTAGATTTTGTGAAGTGGACATGTATATGATGTTAAAATCATGCTAGAATGCTTCTTGATAATGTCTAATATGTTAGAATATGTTAATTGGGTCATTTGGATACTTGATGGGTTATTTGTGAAGTCTAGGTTTTATGAAATATTATGCAAGTGTTGAGTTTATATATTATACACTGGTGGAATCATGTTTGGGGATTATAGAAGGTCATGGTTATGTACGTTAATTTGTATAAATTATGTTGGGAAATATGATACTAAATATCATACACGCGTGCGAATCTTAGGCCCCTACTTAGTAGGATTGGCAGGGTTTAGATGTGAAGTCGTGGGTGCTTCACATGGCATCTTGTGCGTGAATAACTAAAATGTGTGATTTGTTAGTTGTGATGTAATTATATTTATGTTGAGCATGATTATTGGTTGAGATTTGAATGTGTTGTATGATAATAAAGGTTGGTATGATGATCATGATAGAATGCAAGATTCATAATATGACATATGTGAATAACTTGTATGATAGTCATGAATAATGAGTTACTATACTTGATTAAACAAGATTCCAATTAACTTGTCACCAACTAGTTAAATGGGTCAACAAGGTCAAATGTGTCATTGTTTTCCAAAACCCTTGGGTCAATGTGTTGTTTGAGCTCTTAGGGTTGTTAAGCTTTTCTGGTTACATGTACTTATGTACTCACGTATTCTAGGTAACCTTTAACGGGTTGTCTTTCCACTCACCGTTAGCTACTCTATTATTGTTCATTTATGCACTAGGTGAGTTTAATGCCCTACTTTTATTCACTCTCTTTTTAGGGGAGAAAGAATACTTATATTTTCAAACGCTTTATTATTAAACTTATTATAGTATACATAGTGGATATACCATTGAAAGTCCTTACACTTTCGGATCATTTATTAAAGAAATTAGCTGGAAATCTTGGGTAGTACTACTGGGTCTGACAAGCCTCACCCGTACGACCGGAGGTCAAGCAGGTGTAATATTGTCCTAAACCACTAACATCGTCACAACTGGGTATGTCGTGGCAGAAGGCAAACAAACGAACATATTCAGCTTCGATCGCGAAATTGCTATGGTTATTACTTATGAAATTAGGCTAGCTATCTATTTCAACACACTTGCTTATGTATTACAACTGCTATTGTCTATGATAACTTACAAACTCTGAACTCATCGACCCTCATGTTGACACTTTTAGTATGCTTTTTCTCAGGTCATTACTAGCAGCTTCCTTTTGGAGAACTCATGAGTCGAGCATGCTTTTGAACACTTATTGGTTTACATTTGGTTTTATTTCATATTTAACAATATTGGTTTGGGCGCGTGTTTTGCGCATTTTACATTTTAATATTTGGGTTTGAAATATTACTAACTCTTTCGCTATGTTTAAAATTTTAAGTCTGGTTTGTTTTAAATGTTACGTATAGAGTTGTTCTAAGTACTAATGACTTGGATCTTGGTTGTTCACTCGCCTTGGATTTTGAGGGTGTGACATGTCCTTCTACGTTTGAGGTTGGTGCGTCATCCTCAACTCGTCGAGACCTACCATTGATTCTAAGCCTATCGAGCGCATCATAGTCACCCTACTAGCCGATGCATTTCACTATGAGCACTAGATTTCATCCTTACAGAGTAAGGTAGAAGTGGCGAGTGAGATGTTGCAGGCTATGGATGAAAGGATGATGACTTTTTTGTGGAGGATAAGGTGATTGAGAATGACATCCAGAACTAGCTGCATTTTAGGATTTGTAATCTTGAGTCGGCTCATAGAGACGA
>JACCIY010000357.1:0-70126 GCA_025506505.1 Flaveria sonorensis | reverse complement strand
TTGTTCCGTTAAGTCTTGCATACACGTGTCGGGAGCACACACTAGTTGTCGTTGAACGTTGGTGACTTAACAATAATCAGTAATGTTAAATTGATGATAATTAGGTTAACAATGTGATTATTAAGTTATGCTTATGTGATTGAATGTTAACTGATGTTATCGCGTAACGTGAAAACGTGCATATTTATCGTGTGTTTTGTGATAAATGGGAATTATGCATGATTGTTATTTGTGATTAATAATAATGGTTTAGTAGTTAAAAACTATTTAAAATCTATTCAAAAAGCTAATTTTTATAAAATACAAAATGCAAGGGTTAAAGGGTATTATGCAAAAATTATATTTTAAAACACAAAACCCAACCCTAATCCCACCCCATCGCCGCGACCTCACTCCCTCTCCCTCTCCCTTTGCGATTTGGCCAAGAACACCCACAAAGCATCGGATTTGGACGATTTCAAGCTCCACAACAACATTGGAACATCGATTCTTGTTTTTTACGAGAATTAAAGGTTAGTTTGGGTGTTTTCATGGTTTTCATGTTGGCCGAAACCCTAGTTCGAAATCTGCAATGGATGTTAATTCTTGTTGTTTGGTGATGTTATGATGGTTAGTTAGGTTGTGTTGATGCTAGTTAACGTTGATTATGCAAGAAAGTTTGGATTTTGGTGTTTGTTCATAGGGTTATTGGGCCGGAGTTGAGGCAATTTTGGAAAATTGGATGTTGAATAATGGTGTGTTTGTGTTGTGATTATGTTAGTTGTGTTGTATTATTAGTTAACGTCGATTTTACAAGAAAACCATGATTTGGTACATTGTTCATAGGTTACTAATAATAGTAACTTTATTTTGCATGAATTGGTGATTGGATGATGTGTGAATGTTATGGATGTGTTTGTGATGATGATAGATGCTAGATTGTTGATATGAATGTTAGGATTCAAGAATGCATGTTGTAGTTCATACCTTACTAAAGATAGTAATTTTGGGTATGAAAGTTGATGAATCATGATGATTAGGTGTTGTTGATCATGTTTAGATGTTGTCATGGACTTGAAATGGTATAATTGATGAATCATGAATGTGTGTGAGTTTGATGAATTTGGGATGAACTTTCCCAAAAGGGAAACTTTAATTGTGCAAATCCTTGAATTGGATGATTTGAGCATGTTTGGGATATTAGGATCATGCTAGTGTGTTCATGGATGGGTTCTAAGGTGACTAAATGTGTTGTTTATGTTGTATGAATGTTGATTTGGGTTGTTATCTGTTTTGGCCTGTTGTGATTTGCATGATTTGTATGATATTGTTATATGATGATCTAGGTAGTACATGTGGTGGTGATGTGCTATATGTAATCAAGTGTATGTTGATCATGTATGATATGCTGTTGTGTTAGTTTAATGAATTATCACCTATAATGTCACCAACGGGTCAACGGGTCAACTGGGTCAAATGTGTCTTGTATTCTTAAACCTTGAGTTCCTTGGTTGTAGAGCACTTAGGGTTTCGTTTGTTTTGTGCACACGTACTATGTACTCTTGTATTCTAGGTGACCTTTGAAGGTTGTCTTTCCTTCTTTCTTTCAAGTAAACTCTAAGTTAATTCTTGCGCATACCAGGTGAGTTCTTGCCCCACTCTTTTTACATAATCTCTTTTGGGGGAGATAGCATACTGTTGATCACAACGCTTTTATTATGAGTGTGTATAATATTGATATAGTGTGTTTACCATGGAAAGTCCTCACACTTTCGGATTGTTAATATTGAATAGCGGGGAAATTTTGGGTAGTACTACTGGGTCTGACGAGCCCCACCTGTGCGACTCGAGGTCAAACGGGTGCAATTTTGTCCTATCACATATTCGTCACGACCTGGTAAGTCGTGACGGGAGGCAACAAACGTATCACAGTCAGCTTCAATCGCGAGATCACTATGATTAATATTTTTATGTTAATAGACTAGCTATCTATTGCAATACACTACTTATGCTCTGAAAACTATTGATTGGTTATATTTTAACGCAAACTCTTGAACTCACCAACCATGTGTTGACTTGTTTAGTATGCTATTCTCAGGTTAAGGTTGCCAGTTGCCTAGGAGCACGCACGTCAGCATTGTTGAGTTGTCTACATTTGCATTGTTTACAATTGGGATATTTTCATTTTATACATTTGTGTTTGGGGCGCGTATGTTTTGCGCATTCTCTTTACATATTACTTGTTTTGGGTTTTCTGTTTAAAACGCTTCCGCAGTATTTTAAAGCTTCCGCAGTATTTTACGTTAACTCCGGTTTTGTTTATTATCATATAGAGTCGTTCTTGGTAACTAATGACTGAGATCCTGGTATGTCACGCGCCTCGCGGTAAAAACCCGCTCGCGGATTTTGAGGGTGTGACAGATTGGTATCAGAGCCATTGGTTATAGGGAACTAGGTGCATACACACACTAGACTATAACCGCACAGTTGTTAGTTACTTATCGTTTACTCTCCTTACTGTATACTCATTGGCATACGCAACACGTACTTCGCAGCATGGCATCGTCGTCCAGGAATTTAGGCAAGAGACCTGCACGATCTGAATCACCTCCTACATCTCCCGTACCTGATAGGGGATCTAACTGGCCACGACATCCTTATCCTCGCGGCGAGATAGACTGGGATCAGCCTTTCGTACCTCCTGAGCTCGATCCTCCGCGTAACTGGGATTTCTACCCCACTTACATTAAACGTATGGCTTATAGAGAAAGCGTACCACATGTAGCACCTACACGACCTAGGACTAGGTCATCAACCGCCTCTACTTTGCCTACACTTCCTACCTTGAGCATCCCTCTGGAGCAGGCATTTGCAGCCTAGTAGCCACACTGGACACAGAGCGACAGCGGATTAGAGGACTCACTGACGAGAACTCTGCGATACGATCTGAGATGCGTCAGCTGCGTTACCAGGTAGATACGCTTCAGGAGCGACTTTCGATGGCCATTGGTGGACATCATACTCTGGCAGGTAACGTGGTAGCACTTGGTGAGCGCATGGATGCACAGGATCACCATAACATGGAGATTGATAATAGGTTCGTTGGTTTAGAGGCACAGCTAGCAGCACTTCAGATTGCTGAAGCTCCTGCACCTTTGGTGGACCCTGATGAGGAAGACCCAGAAGAAGAACCCGAGGAAGCCCCGAAGAAGAACCAGTAGAGATGGATGAGGACAGTGACGGATCTGAGTACTGGACTGATCCTACCTTTAAATGACTTAGACTATGTAGTGTTTCTTTTCTTTGAAACCTATGTGGGAAGGGTTGTTTCCCACCCAACTGACAACTTAAATTTTGACATTGATGGAATATTTTGTGACTCAATTACAATTTATTATCTTTGATTATTATTTCTGTTATAAACGTTGTGGTTGTGGTAAATTCGTTATTCTTATTGTTACTGTACTTGATGAGATTAATGTGTTGGATGTTACTCATTATTGTAATTGTGAATTTTAAAGTGAAATATGGACGCACGTGGAAGAGGACGTGGGCGTGGTCGTGGACGTGGCGCCGGAGGCCGTGGAGCGGAGCCATAACATGACGCCTGCGGAATTGGCGGCATTGATTAATGAACACGTTCAGGCGGCAGTGGCTGCTGCCCAACCTGGACAACCAGCAGGTAAATGATAGCAAGAGGTTAAACTGATTATCCTAGTTTGTCTAGGATATCTGACTAATGTTGGGATTGTCAAAACAGGACCACCACCATGTACCTACAAGTCCTTCATGGACTGTAAACCCATACCTACAGCGGGACGGAAGGGGCTGTAGGGCTTGTAAGGTGGTTTGAGAAGACAGAGTCGGTTTTCGCGAAATGCAACTGCCCGCCTGCTGATCAGGTGAAGTATGCCACAGGGACGTTGGAAGGCGCAGCACTCTCTTGGTGGAATGCCCAGGTACAAATTTGGGTCAAGCCATGGCCAATGAACTACCTTGGGATGAATTCAAAGAAATCATGACTGAAGAATATTGCCCCCGGAATGAAGTGCAGAAACTGGAGATTGAGTTCTGGCAACTCAAAATGCAAGGCTCAGAAATTGAAGCCTACACGACTCGTACTCATGAGTTAGCCACTTTATGTCCAGGGATGGTGAATGAAATGCACAAGAGGGTGGAGCATTATATACGGGGATTGGTGCCGAAATTCAAAGTATGGTAACTGCTTCTAACCCCACTACCATACAACAAGCAATCCGAACAGCCCACAGGCTGACTGACCAGGCAGTTGAGCAAGGTCGGTTACCCAACGGGGTGCGGTGGCAAGCGTGCCCGACCAGAAACGCAAGTGGGATGGTTCAAGCAACAAGGGATCGTCATCCAGTAGCCAATCTCAACCTCAACAACAGCAACCAACAGCAGCCAATCAGCAACCAACGGAAGTTTGATAACAACGAAGCTTCAACCAGGCGCACTCAAATCAAGGACCGCGGGGTATGGTGGAAGACTGCCGAAGTGCAACCGGTGTAACTACCACCATGGGTCGATGTGATAACTTCAAGTGTCAACGTTGTGGGAAGATTGGTCATGCAGCCAAAGACTGTCGGGGTGAACTGATGAAGAAGCCTCAACAATCACAAGAAACTCCGAAAGGTTGTTTTGAATGCGGGAAAGAAGGCCATTACAAACGCAACTGTCCCCAGCTTAAGAGGAATGGTAATGGTACAACAACAATGGGAACAACAACAATATAACAATGGCAATAACAATAACAACAACAATGGTAATGGCAACAACAATGGAGGCAATAACAACAATGGAGCCAAAGGAAGAGCCTTCGTCATTGGCTCAGGTGAGGCTCTAAACGATCCTACAACAGTAACTGGTAAATTTTCGGTTAATGTTGTTTTGCTACTGTATTATTCGATACCGAGCCGATAGAAGTTTCGTGTCCACTAGGTTCTGTAGTCTTTTAAGTGATATGCCCTCAGCCTTAGAATCTAAATACACCGTGGAGTTAGCTAACGGCACACAGATTCACGTAACGCATATTCTTAGAGACTGCAAGATAGAGCTTGCTGGTCATACATTCACCATAGATCTCATGCCTGTTACACTAGGAAGTTTTGATGTGGTAGTAGGCATGGATTGGCTTCCGATAAGCAAGCGGAAGTCATATGCCACGAGAAGATCATACGGATTCCCATTGGTGAAGAAGTCCTTACGGTCAGAGGTGATAGGAGTGGTGCGGTGATAGGCATCATCTCGTTCATGAAGGCACAGAAGTTGTTACGAAAGGGTCGACTGGCCATATTGGCACTAGTCACAGATAAACAGACTGAGGAAAAGAAGATAGAGGATATTCCCGTAGTTCGTGAGTTTTCTGAGGTGTTTCGGAAGACCTTCCTGGATTACCGCCTCATCGTCAAGTTGAATTCCAGATTGAGTTGACTCCAGGAGCCGCTCCAATTGCGAGAGCACCGTACCGGTTAGCTCCGAACGAACTGCAGGAATATCCGCCCAACTACAAGAACTGTTGGATAAAGGGTTCATCCGACCGAGTTCGTCGCCCTGGGGAGCGCCAGTTCTATTTGTGAAGAAGAAGGATGGTACATTTAGAATGTGTATCGACTATAGGGAACTGAACAAGGTTACTATCAAGAATAGATATCCCTTACCTCGTATCGATGATTTGTTTGATCAACTGCAAGGATCAAGCTATTACTCAAGATTGATCTGAGGTCTGGGTATCATCAGCTGAGAGTTCGAGAAGAGGACATCTCGAAGACTGCTTTCCGTACACGATATGGTCACTATGAATTTTTGGTCATGCCATTTGGGTTGACGAATGCACCAGCAGTATTCATGGACCTCATGAATCGCGTGTGCAAACCCTATCTTGATCAGTTTGTTATCGTCTTTATTGATGACATACTGATATACTCAAAGACCGAGGAAGAACATGAGAAGCACTTACGTTTAATCTTGGAATTACTTAGAAAGGAACAACTGTATGCAAAGTTTTCTAAGTGTGATTTCTGGATACGTGAGGTACAATTCTTGGGTCATATTGTCAACGAGAAGGGAATACATGTTGATCCTGCTAAGATTGAAGCGATAAAGAATTGGTCTGTTCCTAAGACACCGAGTGAGATACGACAATTCCTTGGATTAGCGGGATATTATCGACGATTCATTGAAGGATTCTCTAAGATTGCACAACCTCTCACAGCTTTGACTCACAAAGGAACGACGTACAAATGGGGTGAGAGTCAGGAATCTGCTTTTCAGTTGCTGAAACATAAATTGTGTAGCGCACCAATATTAGCGTTACGGATGGTAGTGATGATTTCGTAGTCTATTGTGACGCTTCTATTCAAGGACTTGGATGCGTCCTGATGCAGCGGGATAAAGTGATAGCTACGCCTCTAGACATTGAAGATTCATGAGAAGAACTATACCACCCATGATTTGGAACTGGGTGCGGTAGTTTTGCCTTGAAGATCTGGAGACATTACTTGTACGGTACCAAATGCACCATTTACACCGATCACAAGAGTCTTCAGCATATCTTTGAGCAAAAGGAGTTGAATATGAGGCAAAGACGCTGGGTGGAATTGTTAAACGACTATGATTGTGCTATTAAGTACCACCCGGGGAAAGCAAATGTAGTTGCTGATGCGTTGAGTAGAAAAGAGACTGCTAAACCTCGACGTGTGCGAGCTCTGAAACTAACGATTAGTACGCAATTACCGAACAAATCCGTGATGCTCAAACTGAAGCTCTGAAAGTAGAAAATATGAGTTTAGAAGGGTTAGAGGAATGGAAAAGCAATTAGAAGTAAAGCGGATGGGATTCGTTATTCATGGATAGACTATGGGTACCTCTACACGGAAATCTGAGAGACTTGGTGATGAGTGAGGCTCACAAGTCCAAGTATTCTATACATCCTGGATCTGACAAGATGTACCACGATTTGAAGGCGCACTATTGGTGGCCTAACATGAAAGCAGATGTAGCTACTTATGTGAGCAAGTGTCTGACCTGCTCAAAGTAAAGTGATATCAGAAACCATCTGGATTACTACAACAACCCGAGATCCCTATGTGGAAGTGGGATCAAATATCAATGGATTTATTACTAAGTTACCTCGCACTTCTACGGGTGATACAATATGGGTTATCGTGGATCGATTGACAAAATCTGCTCATTTCCTAGCGATAAAGGAAACAGATAAGATGGAGAAGTTAACCCGACTTTATCTGAAGGAGATCGTTCGAGGCATGGAGTACCAATCTCAATTATTTCTGATCGCGATTCTCGTTTCACATCACACTTCTGGCAGTCGTTGCAGAAAGCTTTAGGTACACGATTGGATATGAGTATGCTTATCATCCACAGACTGATGGTCAAAGCGAGCGTACTATACAGACTTTGGAGGACATGTTACGTGCTTGTGTGATTGATTTCGGGAATAACTGGGAAGTTCACCTACCGTTGGTGGAATTTTCTTACAACAACAGTTATCACACGTAAAAGGCAGCACCTTTTGAAGCTGTATGGGAGAAAGTGTAGATCACCAGTTTGCTGGGCTGAAATTGGTGATAGTCAATTAACGGGTCCTGAGTTAGTACACGAGACAACTGAGAAGATTGTTCAGATAAGAAACCGCATGGCCGCAGCGCGAGACAGACAGAAAAGCTATGCTGACAAACGACGAAAACCTTGGAATTTCAGTTGGTGACAAAGTTTTATTAAAAGTCTCACCGTGGAAAGGCGTAGTTCGGTTTGGTAAGCGAGGAAAGCTAAATCCGAGATACGTTGGACCATTTGAGATAGTGGAAAGAATTGGTCCAGTGGCTTATCGACTAGCCTTACCTGATTCATTGAGTGGAATCCATGATGTATTCCATGTTTCAAATCTAAAGAAATGTTTAACGGATGAAACGATGGTCGTACGCTGGAAGAAGTTCAAGTAGACGAACAATTACGTTTCATTGAGGAACCTGTCGAAGTGATGGATCGTGAGGTGAAAACGCTTAAGCAAAGCAAGATACCCATCGTCAAAGTTCGTTGGAACTCGAGACGTGGACCAGAATTCACGTGGGAACGTGAAGACCAAATGAAGCTTAAGTATCCTCAGCTATTGAAAGGACGATGCAGCCGGCGAAGGTATTGATTAAATTCGGGACGAAATTTCTTTCAACATGGGGATGATGTGACAACTCATCCAAAACTCACACGATTTCGATTTCCTTGTGCCAATGCAGTAGACCAGTGATGGAACACTCACCATGTAACGCAATTTTCGGGACGAAAATTCTTTCAACATGGGATAATGTGACATCCGGTAATTTTCCGTTACCAAACTCCGTTTGTTCCGTTAAGTCTTGCATACACGTGTCGGAGCACACACTAGTTGTCGTTGAACGTGGTGACTTAACAATAATCAGTAATGTTAAATGATGATAATTAGTTAACAATGTGATTATTAAGTTATGCTTATGTGATTTGAATGTTAACTGTAATGTTATCGCGTAACGTGAAAACGTGCATATTTATTCGTGTGTTTTGTGATAAATGGGAATTATGCATGATTGTTATTTGTGATTAATAATAATTGTGTTTAGTAGTTAAAAACTATTTAAAATCTATTCAAAAAGCTTATTTTTATAAAATACAAAATGCAAGGGTTTAAAGGGTATTATGCAAAAATTATATTTTAAAACACAAAACCAACCCTAATCCCACCCCATCGGCGCGACCCACTCCTTCCCTCTCCCTTGCGATTCGGCAAGAAAAACCCACAAAGCATCGGTTTTGGATCGATTTCAAGCTCCACAACACATGAACATCGATTCTTGTTTTTTCGCGAATTAAAGGTTAGTTTTGGTGTTTTCATGCATTATTGGTGTTGGCCGAAACCCTAGTTCGAAATCTGCAATTGGATGTTAATTCTTGTTGTTGTGATGTTATGATGTTAGTTAGGTTTTGTTGATGCTAGTTAACGTTGATTATGCAAGAAAGTTTGGATTTTGGTTGTTTGTTCATGGATTATCTTGGCCGTGAGTTTGAGGCGATTTTGGATCAAATTGGATGTTGAATGTTTTTTGATGTGTGATTATGTTAGTTTGTTGTATAATATAGTTAACGTCGATTTTGCAAGAAAGCTATGATTTTGATACATTGTTCATAGGTTACTAATAATAGTAACTTTATTTTGCATGAATTGATGATTGGTTGATGTATGAATGTTATGGATGTGTTTGATGATGATTAGATGCTAGATTGTTGATATGAATGTTAGGAATTCAAGAATGCATGTTGTAGTTCATACCTTACTAAAGATAGTAACTTTTGGTATGAAAGTTGATGAATCATGATGATTAGGTGTTGTTGATCATGTTTAGATGTTGTCATGGACTTGAATTGGTATATAATTGATGAATTCATGAATGTTGTGTGAGTTTGATGAATTTGGGATGAACTTTCCCAAAAGGGAAACTTTAATTGTGCAAATCCTTGAATTGGATGATTTGAGCATGTTTGGGATATTAGGATCATGCTAGTGTGTTCATGGATGGTTTCTAAGGTGATTAAATGTGTTGTTTAGGTTATATGAATGTTGATTTGGTTTGTTACCTGTTTTGGCCTGTTGTGATTCGCATGACTTGTATGATATTGGTTGTATGATGATCTAGGTAGTACATGTGGTGGTGATGTGCTATATGTAATCAAGGTATGTTGATCATGTATGATATACTGTTGTGTTAGTATTAACGAATTATCACCTATAATGTCACCAACGGGTCCAACGGGTCAACTGGGTCAAATGTGTCTTGTCTTCTTAAACCTTGAGTTCCTTGGTTTGTAGAGCACTTAGGTTTCGTGTTGATTTTGTGTACACGTACTTATGTACTCTTGTGTTCTAGGTGACCTTTGAAGGTTGTCTTTTCCTCTTTCTTTCAAGTTAAGCTCTAAGTTAATTCTTGCGCATACAGGTGAGTTCTTGCCCCACTCATTTTACATAATCTCTTTTGGGGGAGATAGCATACTGTTGATCACAAACGCTTTTATTTATGAGTGTGTATAATATTGATATAGTGTTGTTTACCATGGAAAGTCCTCACACTTTCGGATTGTTAATATTGAATAGCGGGAAATTTTGGGTAGTACTACTGGGTCTGACGAGCCCCACCTGTGCGACTCGAGGTCAAACGGGTGCAATTTTGTCCTAACACATATTCGTCACGACCGGTAAGTCGTGACGGGAGGCAACAAACGTAACACAGTCAGCTTCGATCGCGAAATCACTATGATTAATATTTTTTGTTAATAGACTAGCTATCTATTGCAATACACTACTTATGCTCTGGAAACTGTTGATTGGTTTATATTTTAACGCAAACTCTTGAACTCACCAACCATGTGTTGACTTGTTTAGTATGCTATTCTCAGGTTAAGGTTGCCAGTTGCCTAGGAGCACGCACACCAGCATCGTTGAGTTGTCTACATTGTTTGTTTACATTTGGGATTATTTTCATTAAACATTTGTGTTTGGGGCGCGTATGTTTTGCGCATTCTCTTTACATACTACTTGTTTGGGTTTTCTGTTTTAAAAACGCTTCCGCAGTATTTTAAACGTTAACTCTGGTTTTTGTTATTAATCATATAGAGTCGTTCTTGGTAACTAATGACTGAGATCCTGGTATGTCACGCGCCTCGCGGTAAAACCCCGCACGCGGATTTTGAGGGTGTGACAGATTGGTATCAGAGCCATTGGTTATAGGGAACTAGGTTGCATACACACACTAGACTATAACCGCACAGTTTTTAGTTACTTATCGTTTACTCTCCTTACTGTATACTCATTGGCATACGCAACACGTACTTCGCAGCATGGCATCGTCGTCCAGAAATTTAGGCAAGAGACCTGCACGATCTGAGTCACCTCCTACTTCTCCCGTACCGATAGGGATTTAACTGGCCTCGACATCCTTATCCTCCTAGCGAGATAGACTGGGATCAGCCTTTCATACCTCCTGAGCTCGATCCTCCGCGTAACTGGGATTTTTACCCCACTTACATAAACCGTATGGCTTATAGAGAACGCGTACCACCAGTAGCACCTACACGACCTAGGACTAGGTCATCAACCGCCTCTACTTTGCCTACACTTCCTACCTTGAGCATCCCTCTGGAGCAGGCATTTGCAGCCCTAGTAGCCACACTGGACACAGAGCGACAGCGGATTAGAGGACTCACTGATGAGAACTCTGCATTACGATCTGAGATGCGTCAGCTGCGTTACCAGGTATACGCTTCAGGAGCGACTTTCGATGGCCATTGGTGACATCATACGCTGGCAGGCAACGTGGTAGCACTTAGTGAGCGATGGACGCACAGATCACCATAACATAGTGATATGATAGGTTTGCTGATTTGAGGCACAACTAGCAGCACTTCAGGTTGTTGAAGCCCCTGCACCTTTGGGGAAGACCCTAATGAAAAGAACCAGAAGAAGATCCGGAGGAAGAACTGGATGAAGTCCAGAGTTGGAGGCTTTCTGGCAATTAAAGATGGAAGGAATCTGAGATCGAGGTTTACACCATGAGGTCTCACGATTTGGCAACGCTTTGCCCAGGCATGATCAATCCGCCGATCAAATGATTGAGCTTTATCAGCGTGGCTTGGTTCCGGAGATACAAAGCATGGTGACTGTTGTGAACCTCACCACTATCCAGCAGTTTTCGATGGCTCACAAGCTTACTGACCAAGCAGTGGAGCAGGAAAGCTACCCACAATGCGCTATGGCAAGCGTGCCGACAATAAACGCAACTGGGACAACTCTGGCAATAAGGATCTTTGTCAAACAACCATTCTCAGCAACCACAGCACACATCATAGCATCAGCATCAACAGCAACGGAAGTTCGATAACAACCGAAGCTTCAACCAGGCGACTCACTCAAATCAAGGACCCGGGGGTATGGTGGAAGACTGCCGAAGTGCAACCGGTTAACTACCACCATGTGGGTCGGTGTGATAACTTCAAGTGTCAACGTTGTGGGAAGATTGGTCATGCAGCCAAAGACTGTCGGGGTGAACTGATGAAGAAGCCACAACAATCACAAGAAACTCCGAAAGGTTGTTTTGAGTGTGGAAAGAAGGCCATTACAAACGCAACTGTCCCCAGCTTAAGAGGAATGGTAATGGTAACAACAACAATGGGAACAACAACAATAATAACAATGGCAACAACAATAACAACAACAATGGTAATGGCAACAACAATGGTGGAAACAACAATGGAGCCAAAGGAAGAGCCTTCGTCATTGGCTCAGGTGAGGCTCTAAACGACCCTACAACAGTAACTGGTAAATTTTCGGTTAATGGTTGTTTTGCTACCGTATTATTCGATACCGGAGCCGATAGAAGTTTCGTGTCCACTAGGTTCTGTAGTCTTTTAAGTGATATGCCCTCAGCCTTAGAATCTAAATACACCGTAGAGTTAGCTAACGGTACACAGATTCACGTAACGCATATCTTAGAGACTGCAAGATAGAGCTTGCTGGTCATACATTCACCATAGATCTCATGCCTGTTACACTAGGAAGTTTTGATGTGGTAGTAGGCATGGATTGGCTTTCCGATAAACAAGCAGAAGTCATATGCCACGAGAAGATCATACGGATTCCCATTGGTGAAGAAGTCCTTACGGTCAGAGGTGATAGGAGTGGTGCGGTGATAGGCATCATCTCGTTTATGAAGGCACAAAAGTTGTTACGAAAGGGTCGACTAGCCATATTAGCACTCGTCACAGATAAACAGACTGAGGAAAAGAAGATAGAGGATATCCCCGTAGTTCGTGAGTTTCCTGAGGTGTTTCCGGAAGACCTTCCTGGATTACCGCCTCATCGTCAAGTTGAATTCCAGATTGAGTTGACTCCAGGAGCCGCTCCAATTGCGAGAGCACCGTACCGGTTAGCTCCGAACGAACTGCAGGAATTATCCGCTCAACTACAAGAGTTGTTGGATAAAGGGTTCATCCGACCGAGTTCGTCGCCCTGGGGAGCGCCAGTTCTATTTGTGAAGAAGAAAGATGGTACATTTCGAATGTGCATTGACTATAGGGAACTGAACAAGGTTACTATCAAGAATAGATATCCGTTACCTCGTATCGATGATTTGTTTGATCAACTGCAAGGATCAAGCTATTACTCTAAGATTGATCTGAGGTCTGGGTATCATCAGCTGAGAGTTCGAGAAGAGGACATCTCGAAGACTGCTTTCCGTACACGATATGGTCACTATGAATTTTTGGTCATGCCATTTGGGTTGACGAATGCACCAGCAGTATTCATGGACCTCATGAATCGCGTGTGCAAACCCTATCTTGATCAGTTTGTTATCGTCTTTATTGATGACATACTGATATACTCAAGGACCGAGGAAGAACATGAGAAGCACTTACGTTTAATCTTGGAATTACTTAGAGAGGAACAACTGTATGCAAAGTTTTCTAAGTGTGATTTCTGGATACGTGAGGTACAATTCT
The DNA here is from genome assembly GCA_025506505.1 of Flaveria sonorensis. Lineage (NCBI taxonomy): Eukaryota > Viridiplantae > Streptophyta > Magnoliopsida > Asterales > Asteraceae > Flaveria > Flaveria sonorensis. The sequence goes on along the minus strand of JACCIY010000357.1, from coordinate 56,590 downwards.
TGGGTCATATTGTCAACGAGAAGGGAATACATGTTGATCCTGCTAAGATTGAAGCGATAAAGAATTGGTCTGTTCCTAAGACACCAAGTGAGATACGACAATTCCTTGGATTAGCGGGATATTATCGACGATTCATTGAAGGATTCTCTAAGATTGCACAACCTCTCACAGCCTTGACTCACAAGGGAACGACGTACAAATGGGGTGAGAGTCAGGAATCTGCTTTTCAGTTGCTGAAACATAAATTGTGTAGCGCACCAATATTAGCGTTACCGGATGGTAGTGATGACTTCGTAGTCTACTGCGATGCGTCTATTCAAGGACTTGGATGTGTCTTGATGCAGCGGGATAAAGTGATAGCTTACGCCTCTAGACAATTGAAGATTCATGAGAAGAACTATACCACCCATGACTTGGAACTGGGTGCGGTAGTTTTTGCCTTAAAGATCTGGAGACATTACTTGTACGGTACCAAATGCACCATCTACACCGATCACAAGAGTCTTCAGCACATCTTTGAGCAAAAGGAGTTGAACATGAGGCAAAGACGCTGGGTGGAATTGTTAAACGACTATGATTGTGCTATTAAGTACCACCCGGGAAAGCAAATGTAGTTGCTGATGCGTTGAGTAGAAAGAGACTGCTAAACCTCGACGTGTGCGAGCTCTGCAACTAACGATTAGTACGCAATTACCTGAACAAATCCGTGATGCTCAAACTGAAGCTCTGAAGGTAGAAAACATGAGTTTAGAAGGGTTACGAGGAATGGAAAAGCAATTAGAAGTAAAAGCGGATGGGATTCGTTACTTCATGGATAGACTATGGGTACCTCTACATGGAAATCTGAGAGATTTGGTCATGAGTGAGGCTCATAAGTCCAAGTATTCTATACATCCTGGATCTGACAAGATGTACCACGATTTGAAGGCGCACTATTGGTGGCCTAACATGAAAGCAGATGTAGCTACTTATGTGAGTAAGTGTCTGACCTGCTCGAAGGTGAAAGTGGAGTATCAGAAACCATCTGGTCTACTACAACAACCCGAGATCCCTATGTGGAAGTGGGATCAAATATCAATGGATTTTATTACTAAGTTACCTCGTACTTCTATGGGTTGTGATACAATATGGGTTATCGTGGATCGATTAACAAAATCTGCTCATTTCCTAGCGATAAAGGAAACAGATAAGATGGAGAAGTTAACCCGACTTTATCTGAAGGAGATCGTTTCGAGGCATGGAGTACCGATCTCAATCATTTCTGATCGCGATTCTCGTTTCACATCACACTTCTGGCAGTCGTTGCAGAAAGCTCTAGGTACACGATTGGATATGAGTACTGCTTATCATCCACAGACTGATGGTCAAAGCGAGCGTACTATACAGACTTTGGAGGACATGTTACGTGCTTGTGTGATTGACTTCGGGAATAACTGGGAAGTTCACCTACCATTGGTGGAATTTTCTTACAATAACAGTTATCACACTAGTATAAAGGCAGCACCTTTTGAAGCTTTATATGGGAGAAAGTGTAGATCGCCAGTTTGCTGGGCTGAAATTGGTGATAGTCAATTAACGGGTCCTGAGTTAGTACACGAGACAACTGAGAAGATTGTTCAGATAAGAAACCGCATGGCTGCAGCGCGAGACAGACAGAAAAGCTATGCTGACAAACGACGAAAACCTTTGGAATTTCAGACAGGTGACAAGGTTTTATTAAAAGTCTCACCGTGGAAAGGCGTAGTTCGGTTTGGTAAGCGAGGAAAGCTAAATCCGAGATACGTTGGACCATTTGAGATAGTGGAAAGAATTGGTCCAGTGGCTTATCGACTAGCCTTACCTGATTCATTGAGTGGAATCCATGATGTATTCCATGTTTCAAACCTAAAGAAATGTTTAACGGATGAAACGATGGTCGTACCACTGGAAGAAGTTCAAGTAGATGAACAACTACGCTTCATTGAGGAACCGGTCGAGGTGATGGATCGTGAGGTGAAAACGCTTAAGCAAAGCAAGATACCCATCGTCAAAGTTCGTTGGAACTCGAGACGTGGACCAGAATTCACGTGAGAACGTGAAGACCAAATGAAGCTTAAGTACCCTCAGCTATTCGAAAGGACGATGCCAGCCGGCGAAGGTACTAATTAAATTTCGGGACGAAATTTCTTTCAACATGGGGATGATGTGACAACTCATCCAAAACTCACACGATTTCGATTTCCTTGTGCCAATGCAGTAGACCAGTGATGGAACACTCACCATGTAACGCAATTTTTGGGACGAAAATTCTTTCAACATGGGGATAATGTGACATCCTGTAATTTTCCGTTACCAAACTCCGTTTGTTCCGTTAAGTCTTGCATACACATGTCGGGAGCACACACTAGTTGTCGTTGAACGTTGGTGACTTAACAATAATCAGTAATGTTAAATTGATGATAATTAAGTTAACAATGTGATTATTAAGTTATGCTTATGTGATTTAAATGTTAACTGTAATTTTATCGCGTAACGTGAAAACGTGCATATTTATTTCGTGTGTTTTGTGATAAATGGGAATTATGCATGATTGTTATTAGTGATTAATAATAATTGTGTTTAGTAGTTAAAAACTATTTAAAAACTATTCAAAAAGCCTAATCTTTATAAAATACAAATTATAAGGGTTAAAAGGGTAAATATGATTAATTAAGTTACAAAATCAAAAACAAACCCTAATCCCCTAACCCATTCGGCCGCGACTTGCATCCCCTCACCCTCACCATCGCGAATTCAGCCAAGAACAAGCATTCACATTCGAATTTGGATCGATTTCAAGGCATACAACAAGTTAGAACCTTCAATTGCAAACTATTACACATCTAAAGGTTAGATTTTTGTATGATTTGATGATTGTTCATGATTGGCCGAAAGTTCCATGCGAATTTTGCAATTGATGGTCGATTGATGCTTGTTTGTTGTTGTTAATGTGTTTACTAGATAGATTACATGTTAATTAACGTCAAGTATGCAATAAAGGTTGGATTTTTTACAAGTTTTTATGGAAATTACATTAGGGCCGAAACCCTAATTCGAAACTTGCAATTGGGGATCGATTTGTTGATGTTGGTTAGTGTTATTATGTTAGTTGGATTGTATATATGCTAGTTAACGTCGATTATGCAAGAAAGCTATGATTTTGATACATTGTTCATAGGTTACTAATAATAGTAACTTTATTTTGCATGAATTGATGATTGGTTGATGTATGAATGTTATGGATGTGTTTGTGATGATGATTAGATGCTAGATGGTTGATATGAATGTTAGGAATTCAAGAATGCATGTTGTAGTTCATACATTGCTAAAAATAGTAACTTTTGGGTATGAAAGTTGATGAATCATGATGATTAGGTGTTGTTGATCATGTTTAGATGTTGTCATGGACTTGAATTGATATATAATTGATGAATTCATGATTGTTGTGTGAGTTTGATGAAGTTGGGATGAACTTTCCCAAAAGGGAAACTTTAATTGTGCAAATCCTTGAATTGGATGATTTGAGCATGTTTGGGATATTAGGATCATGCTAGTGTGTTCATGGATGGTTTCTAAGGTGATTAAATGTGTTGTTTAGGTTATATGAATGGTGGTTTGGTTTGTTACCTGTTTTGGCCTGTTGTGATTCGCATGACTTGTATGATAATTGGTTGTATGATGATCTAGGTAGTACATGTGGTTAATGATGTGCTATATGTAATCAAGTTGTATGTTGATCATGTATGACATACTGTTGTGTTAGTATTAACGAATTATCACCTATAATGTCACCAACGGGTCAAACGGGTCAACTGGGTCAAATGCGTCTTGTCTTTCTAAAATCCTTGAGTTCCTTGGTTTGTAGAGCACTTAGGGTTTCATATTGATTCTGTGTACACGTACTTATGTACTCTTGTGTTCTAGGTGACCTTTGAAGGTTGTCTTTTCCTCTTTCTTTCAAGTTAAGCTCTAGGTTAATTCTTGCGCGCATCAGGTGAGTTCTTGCCCCACTCATTTTACATAATCTCTTTTGGGGGAGATAGCATACTGTTGATCACAAACGCTTTTATTTATGAGTGTGTATATATTGATATAGTGTTGTTTACCATGGAAAGTCCTCACACTTTCGCATTGTTAATATTGAATAGCGGGGAAATTTTGGGTAGTACTACTGGGTCTGACGAGCCCCACCTGTGCGACTCGAGGTCAAACGGGTGCAATTTTGTCCCAACACATATTCGTCACGACACGGTAAGTCGTGACGGGAGGCAACAAACGTAACACAGTCAGCTTCGATCGCGAAATCACTATTATTAATATTTTTATGTTAATAGACTAGCTATCTATTGCAATACACTACTTATGCTCTGGAAACTGTTGATTGGTTTATATTTTAACGCAAACTCTTGAACTCACCAACCATGTGTTGACTTGTTTAGTATGCTATTCTCAGGTTAAGGTTGCCTGTTGCCTAGGAGCACGCACACCAGCATCGTTGAGTTGTCTACATTTGTTTGTTTACAAATTTGGGATTATTTTTACATTAAACATTTGTGTTTGGGGCGCGTATGTTTTGCGCATTCTCTTTACATACTACTTGTTTTGGGTTTTCTGTTTTAAAAACGCTTCCGCAGTATTTTAAACGTTAACTCTGGTTTTGTTTATTAATCATATAGAGTCGTTCTTGGTAACTAATGACTGAGATCCTGGTATGTCACGCGCCTCGCGGTAAAACCCCGCACGCGGATTTTGAGGGTGTGACAGAAAAAGCTTAATAAGCTAGAAGATGAAGATTTAAAAAATCAAATATCAAAAATATTATTAGAATCAGATTCTGAATCTGATCAATCTTCTAATAAAGATTTAAATATTTTGGAAAATAAAAGTCTATACTCTTCCTCTGAAGAAGAAAACTATTGCAAAAACAATTACTGTAATAATACTTCAGAGGAAGAAGAAGAAAATATTTATCAAATAATTTCACAATTTCAAAATATGAAAATAAATGTTTTAACAAGTGAAATAACATAATTATTAAAAGTGGTAGATGATCCACAGATTAAAGATAAAATAATCTCTTCATATATGGAAAAACAAGAAGAAGGTCCTTCCTATTCAAATTCTATAGATCAAAAACCGTTTTCTCTGGCGAAATTAAAAATTCAATTAAATCAGAGAAATAGAGATAAAAAACCTGTTGAGATACAACAATTAAAAAGAGAAATCGATAATTTAAAATTAGATATAAAGATTTTACAACAAAATAATAAAGAATTAGACAATAGAATAATATGTCTAGAAAAAGATAAATTAAATACACAACCAATAGAAGAATCAGAATTATATCTGAAGAATATAAGAGAAATTTTTACTTCTCAAAAATGGCATGGAAAAATTAAATTACTAATAGGAAATGATTTCTTAATAAAAGTAACTGCACTCTTTGATAGCGGTGCAGATTTAAATTGTATACAGGAAGGATTAATTCTTACAAAATATTATTATAAAACTACCCATACTCTCAGTCATGCTGGGAAAGGTAAATTAGAGGTAAATTATAATATCCCTCATGCTTTTATTTGTTAAAATAATACCTGTATTAATACAAGCTTTGTATTAGTAAAGAATCTTGGAAACCAAGTTATACTTAGAAGCCCTTTCTTCGATAAAATATTTTTCTTTGAAAAATATAGACCGTACTGGAATAACTGGTACGTATGAAGGAAAAGAAATTGTTTTTAAATTCATTTCTAATCTAATAACAAGAATGTTAAATAATTTAAAAGATGAATTGCTAAGAGCAAAGATAAATCAAATTGATTTTCTGCAAAAAGAAATATTTTCTTTAAATATTCAAGAAAGATTAAATAATCCAATATTACAAGAAAAGATTAAACTTTTATAACACCAATTTAGATTACAAATATGTAACGATCATCCCAATGCTTTCTGGGATAGAAAGAAACATATTGTTTCGCTTCTATATGAAGAAAACTTTAATGATAGTCAAATACCGACCAAGGCTCGACCTTGTCAAATGAATTCTGAATATATGGAATTATGTAAACAAGAGATAAAATCTCTTTCAAACAAGAATTTAATAAGAAATTCAAAGTCTCCATGGTCATGTACAGCCTTTTATGTCAATAAACATTCTGAACAGTAAAGAGGCTTACCAAGGTTAGTAATTAACTACAAACGACTTAATGAAGTTTTAAAATGGATTAGGTATCCTATACCTAATAAAAAAGACTTATTAGACAAATTATACGAGTCAAATATATTTTCTAAATTTGATCTAAAGTCAGGATACTGGCAAATACAAATTGAAGAAAAGGACAGGTATAAAACTGCTTTTACAGTACCTGTTGGGCATTACGAATGGAATGTTATGCCATTTGGATTAAAAAAAGCCCCATCAGAATTTCAAAATATTATGAATGATATTTTCATTCCTTACAATGAATTTATTATTGTTTATATTGACGATATCCTTGTATTTTCAAAGGATATTGAAACTCATTTTAAACATTTAGAGATATTCAAAAATATAATCTTAAAAATGGTTTAGTTTTATCTAGACCAAAGATGTCGCTTTTTCAAACTAAAGTCAGATTTTTAGGTCATAATATTAATCAAGGAATATAATTCCAATTAATAGAAGTATTGAATTTGCATCCAAATTTCCAGATGAGATTCTGGATAAAACTCAATTACAAAGATTTCTTGGAAGTTTAAATTACATTCTTCCTTATTATAAAACTTTAGCAGAAGATACTGCTTTATTATACGATAGGCTAAGGAAAATCCTAAGCCATGGTCTATTGATCATACTAAAGCAGTTCAAAAGATTAAGCAAAAGGTTCAAAACCTTCCTTGCTTAATGATTGCAAACCCAGAATGGGAAAAAATGGTTGAAACTGATGCCTCAGATATAGGCTACGGAGGTATATTAAAACAAATATTCCCAATTAATAAACAAGAATATCTTGTTAGATTTCATTCTGGAAAATGGAATGAAAGTCAAAAGAATTATGCAACTGTTGCAAAAGAAATTCTTGCAATAGTCAAATGTGTTTTAAAGTTTCAAGATTTTTTATTCAACAAAAAGTTTATAATTAAAACTGACTGCTATGCAGCTAAACATATGTTTAATAAAGATTTTAAACATGATGTTTCTAAACAAATGTTTGCTAGATGGCAAGCAAATTTAGCACCTTTTGATTTTAAAATAATTTATAAAAAGGGGACTGATAATAGTCTTCCTGATTTTCTTACCAGAGAATATTTACATTAATGAGTCACTCAAAAGGAGTTTTGTGTATATCAATGTCCAAAATTATTGAAAAAAGAATTGATATTTAGATTGAAATAATAGGATTGAATAATAATATTCAAGAAATAAAAGAAATTCCTTTTATATCGGAAAAGGCAAAAGATTATGCTATTAAACATATTGAATATAGAATAAGATCCTTGAATAATCAGCTAAAGGATCTAAAATATAAAGAAATAATACTTTCTTGTGGATAAATTGTAAGGCCCCGATCCCGGAACGCTCACAGTTGGACAATCATCACACATAAAACATATAATTTACATTTACAATTTCTAAAACATTGCAGCGGAATAATTTTAAACCATTTCACTATAATTGCTTTTGTAAAATAATACAGTGTAGTTAACTGTTACAAAATATCTTAATTTGCATTACATCACAAAAACATTATAATCAAAACAACGGATTCCATCCAAAAATGCCAAGTAGCTGCCCCGTGCCATCCTCAGCAATATTACCTGCCAACTGGAAACACATAAAAGTCAACGTTGCTGAGTGAGTTCTAGTTTTATAAAATAAAATACTTTTCTTTCGTTTAAAACCATTCTTTCTTTACTTTCATACATGATCATACAACATACGTACACATAGATAATAATTTATTATTATCTTTCATAGTCATTCGTTGACTTCTGTTCATTCATCCTCGTACGTCATCTTTATCATTCGTTATCTTTCTTTCCGTACTATATGTACACTCATTAACTTCCGATGACATGTACTGTACCCCGAACGTTGTGTACGAAGCTGACTCAAGGGCCCGGGGCAAGTACACACATCATTATCATTCATCTTTCATTCCGGACCAATGCCATGTGCTATACCTCGAACATTGTGCACGAAGCTGGTTACTGGGCCTGAGGTCTATCATAGACCTCGAACATTGTGCATGAAGCTGACTCTAGTACCTAGGGCAAGCGACAAGGGTCCCATACATATGGTCAATCACAAAGATTAGACCCCTAGTGTGCATCCTTTCGAGGTAGCTAACCCATACACAGTTGAGCTAACACCCTTCATTAGGTGTGAACCTCCATACATTGCTTGCAAGACTTTCATCACTTTCATTCATTAATGCATGCATTCATACTTTACGTTCCTCTTTTCATTATCTTCTGCTTTACGTTACATAATACTTTCCATTTACTTTCATAATCATACCACGTAAAGCCACGGAAAATAAACATGCATAATAAGGAACATAACATAACATAACCATACTATACATAGCATCATCACATCACATATGACATCATAAAGTCAACTTACATCACCCCCGGGAACCTCCCAAGTCAAAGCCTACACTTTATATTTTTCCCAAAATTTCAAAAAATAATCTAAGTCTTAGGCGCATGGGCACTATACAGGCGCATGGCCTTCTGGGCGCATGGGAAAGGTTCTGGGCGCATAGGCACTATTGGGGCGCATGACCCAACACTTAGTCATTCTGGGCATTTCTAGGCGCATGGGCACTATGCATGCGCATGAGTGCCTAGGCGCATGGATACTATTCGGGCGCATGGGTTTTGGGTGCATGGGACTACACTTAGGTAATTTGACCGCTGGGCACATGGGCCAATTTCAGGCGCATGGGCAACCAACTCTCACTATCAGCATCATAATCAGTCCCAACATCGTCAATTCAACATGTTCTAACTTAGTTCTAGCATTCTAAGCATCATAACATGAACATGGCATCATCATAACATCATAAATCACCCAAATCATAACCCACCCACATTCACACATACATATTCATACGGGTACAAAACCCATTTTCGTAAAAACATACATACATGCATTTCCAGCCCCAAAATCAGTTAAAACATGTAAAAAGGGGGTTCTAGAACTCACCTTTGACAACCTTCGAGTATGACTTCTTCAAACCCGTTTGCAAATGAGTTCAAACACCTAAAACCTGCCAAATCACACAACCCAAAACACAAACAAACACATAAGCATACAACCGAGGCATAGGCCGGCCAAAAACAACTTAAAATGATGAATTCTTACCTTGAATTCGAATTCCTCTTCTTCTTTCTTTAAAAACCCGAGAGCTCTGCTCTTTCTCTCTCTAGAAAATCCGGATGAAAAGAAGATATGCAGAGAGGTGTGGGCGGCCATCACCTTTTTGCACCCACTTTTATTCTTTTTGTCCTTTTGACATATTTAGCCCCTCAACTTAGGTTAAATTGTGTTTTCTTTCTTTTATACACATTTATTCCTTCTTTCTTGTCTTAAAAAAAATACCCGGGTGTTACATAAATATTCTAATCCTGATGTCTAAGTTTTCAGGAATGATCCCCTGGGAAAGGGGAAGAGGTCTTGGAAGAACTTCCTCTTATAGGGGAAGAGGAGCAGGCAGAGTTATCCATCAAATGGGTAAAAAAAAGCTTATAGCTTTTAACAATGCATCAACTTCATCAAATATACTTGATGAAGATACAGTAAAGGAATTTCTAGCCTTTAAAGCTTCTCAGGGACATAACCCAGAAGAAGTATCATCATATGCTAAAACCCTCATAAATGAAAGTGAGGATGAAGGATGGGTTAATACACCCAACAAAGAAGTCATACTTCTTTTAGATCATAAAGATCAAAAATGGAAAGATCAACCTTGGCTCATAGTCAAGAGATATTTTGATCAGGAATACTATCCCAACGAGACATATAAGTCTCAAATATATTATGAAGAAATATTAAAAGCAGAATCCTACAAAATTATCGATTATACTGAGAGTAATAAAGCTCATATCTTTAGTAAAATCATTATTAAATAGATCATATCTGTGGAAACTTGGGGGACATCACCCCTAAGAGACAGGGAAATTTTACACCCTGAAACAAAAACTCCCATTAGATATAACTATTGGGATTATGTTAAAGCTTTTCAAAGGGCATTCTTATATGAAAACCCTAATCATAAACACTCATGGTTCATAAAGATTTGTCATACAAATTATGAATCAGAAATACCAGCATGGTTTTATCAATGGTGGCAGTCATACGATCCATCTATTGATATTTTTATAAATGAATCTAAAAAATTTAAAAATTTATATACCCAATGGGTAGAACTTTCTCCAGCCTTAATAGAGGCATAACATAATAATGCTTTTATAGAGGGAATGGCCTCTTTACATTATTTTGTCCAGTTCAGTATCCCTTGGATATGGAAATGGATTCCGGAAACTGGTTATACCAGTGAAAATATTTTCTGTTTAAAAAGAGCTTATATGACTAAGTTCTGGAAAAAAATAATGGATAAGGAGGAAGATGGCAAAATCAAATGCCAAGACACTCTGGATCAAATTCAGAAAACAATTGATCTATATAAAAGACAGCAGCAGATAAAGCAGCAGAGGGAATCTTCGAGCCCATTCCAACACATTGTTAGAAAAATTAAAATGATTAAAGGCACGGATGATATAAGTGACCAAGATATGATGAAATATTATCTGGAAGAAGTTAAGAAGGATACAGCCAAGAACTTCAAAAGAAAAGATGAATCATCTTCAACAAGGGCAGAATCAAGCTCTTCCCAGATGAATCAAGAAGACTCCCTGTTATACCAGGACAGTCAAGATGAAAATGAATATATTGACGATGAAACCTATGCCAAAATGATGGCGGAATTAGACGAAGAATTCGGTACGGTTGATACACCAGAAAAAACAAAAAACAAGAGGAGACAATAGGCCCTGCAAGGAAGAAAAGAAGATCAATAATTCACCTTCATAATTGGCCGACAAACAATTTTGTTTGCATGTTACATTGTTGTAGCTTTTACTGTTTACTTTTTGACTTGTGATACAAAACGCGTTATACGCAATTATAAGCGAATATTCGCTGTAATATTCGGTGCTAGAGCCTCCATATAAAGAGGACTTAGTGTTTAGTTAGAGGCATCGGTTTTCACAACCACTCCTCTCTTCTCTTGTAAAAATCTTTCAGTAATAATATTTGAAGTTTAAAGTTTTCAAGTCTTTATTCCTGGTAATTTTCTATTCTTTCTTTTATATTTATATTTGTGTTTGATTGCCTCAATGAGAGGCTAAACCTCTAAGTGTTGGAACATTACCATGCTCAATAGATTATCATAATAAAAAAGAGATCTTAAATCTTGACAAGGGTAAAAATTTAAGAGGATTAGTGGGATAGGGTCATAGCCCATCTAAGATGTTAATGTGGGTGGTCGACTGCCTGGGGACCCGTTTAAGCCAAAAAGCCAAGAAGGCATGGGGCGTTTTGGGTCTGACCTGTACTGACCACATATTAGCATCCTGGACAACGGCTGTGTAAAATCACCAACGTTCCATCGATTCTCTTAACCTCTTTAGCCTTGTCCAAGTCTTATGGTTTTCTCCTCTTTTCCCATAAAAGGTCCTCCCTTCTATGGTATCAGAGCCATGGTAATTCTGTTGATGTATGAGTGTATGTTTCAACACTTAAAATTTGATATTCAAATATGAATATTTTAAAATCAGAAGATACTGTTAAAAACAGTATGGAGGAAGAATATGATATTTCTCATAATTTAGATTTATTAAATAAATGGACTATTTCAAAAATTGATTACAAACTAATATATAAATTAGGAACTTTTAAAAAATTGGGATTAAAACAAGTTGTTAAAACAACTGAGGAAATATTTTCCTTAAACACAGATGAAATGATAATAAAATTATTATCAAAAAGAGATTTACAAAAATATAAAAAAGAATATAAATTTATTCATATAGGACTAGCGCAAATTGCATTTAAGCCTTTAACTTTAAAAGGCTTACCAGAAAATATATTTGACTCGTATAATTTGTCTAATAAGTCTTTTTTATTAGGTATAGGATACCTAATCCATTTTAAAACTTTATTAAGTGGTTTGTAGTTAATTACTAACCTTGGTACGCCTCTTTCATGTTCAGAATGTTTATTGACATAAAAGGCTGTACATGACCATGAAGACTTTGAATTTCTTATTAAATTCTTGTTTAAAAGAGATTTTATCTCTTGTTTACATAATTCCATATATTCAAAATTCATTTGACAAGGTCGAGCCTTGGTCGGTATTTGACTATCATTAAAGTTTTCTTCATATGGAAGCGAAACAATATATTTCTTTCTATCCCAGAAAGCATTGGGATGATCGTTACATATTTGTAAACTGAATTGGTATTCTATAAGTTTAATCATTTCTTGTAATTTTGGATTATTTAATCTTTCTTGAATATTTAAAGAAAATATTTCTTTTTGCAGAAAATCAATTTGATTTATCTTTGCTCTTAGCAATTCATCTTTTAAATTATTTAACGTTCTTGTTATTAGATTAGAAATGAATTTAAAAACAATTTCTTTTCCTTCATACGTACCAGTTATTCCAGTACGGTTTACATTTTTCAAAGGAAATATTTTATCAAAGAAAGGACTTCCAAGTATAACTTGGTTTCCAAGATTCTTTACTAATACAAAGCTTGTATTAATACAGGTATTATTTTAACAAATAAAAGCTTGAGGGATGTTATAATTTACCTCTAATTTACCTTTCCCAGCATGAATGAGAGTATGGGTAGTTTTATAATAATACTTTGTAGGAATTAATCCTTCCTGTATACAATTTAAATCTGCACCGTTATCAAATAGTGCAGTTACTTCTATTAAGAAATCATTTCCTATTAGTAGTTTAATTTTTCCATGCCATTTTTAAGAAGTAATAATTTCTATTATATTCTTCAGATATAATTCTGATTCTTCTATTAGTTGTATATTTAATTTATTTTTTTCTAGACATATTATTCTATTGTCTAATTCTTTATTATTTTGTTGTAAAATCTTTATATCTGATTTTAAATTATCAATTTCTCTTTTTAATTGTTGTGTATCAATAGGTTTTTTATCTCTATTTCTCTGATTTAATTGAATTTTTAATTCCGCCAGAGAAAACGGTTTTTGATCTTTAGAATTTGAACAAGGACCTTCTTCTTGTTTTTCCATATATGAAGAGATTATTTTCTCTTTAATCTGTGGATCATCTACCACTTTTAATAATTATATTATTTCACTTTTTAAAACATTTATTCCATATTTTGAAATTGTGAAATTATTTGATAAATATTTTCTTCTTCTTCTTCTGAGTTACTATTACAGCAATTGTTTTTGCAACAGTTTTCTTCTTCAGAGGAAGAGCATAGACTTTTATTTTCTAAAATATTTAAATCTTCATTAGAAAATTGATCAGATTCAATGTCTGATTCTAATAATATTTTTGATATTTGATTTTTTAAATCTTCATCTTCTAGCTTATTAAGCTTTTTCCTAACCCAGCAAGTTCTTGCTCTGTGACCTATTTTACCACATTTTTTACAAATCAATTTTGACTTATATGTCTTATACGAAGGTTTATATTCCTCGTATTTTTGATTTCTTTTATTTTTTCTATCTTCCCTTTTTCTTTTTCTTTTCTGATGTTGGTAGGGATTAGATTTTTTAATCTTTTTAGAATTACTTGAGGTTCCTTCTATACCAAATTGACTACAGAATTCACCTAATTATTTCTTCTCATTTAGAGAATGTTTTTTAATTTGTTGGTTTAATTTGATTTCATTACATAAATTTAATCCTTCTTGAATACAAGTTCCTATTAACTTACCATACATATAATCATCATAATTTATACTAATTCCACCTTTTCTAAGGTTATTTCTAACCCTTTCGGCAAATAAATAAGGGAGGCCATCTACGAATTTTGACTTCCAATATGAGCTATTAGACTCAGGGAGTTCCATTACTCTACTTAGGAAAGTATCTTTATACCACCTAAAAGATGTTAGGGTTCTACACTTAAGATTTTATAGAAGAGTCCTAATATTCTCCGAATTATCAGACCATCTGCCTGTAAAGTGTCCTATAATATTAACTATCAAAGTATAAACCGAGTTGTTATCTACAACCCCATTATCCTCTTTTGTACTATTGAGGATTTCTTGTCTATCTGAATCTGATAGATAATTATCCCACCAACCTTTAAGTTGTCCTGTAAAACCTGATATAATTATTTGAGCTATTGTCTTAGTCGTATTCTTATTATTCTAAGAAATAGTGCTATACATAAGCATCCTATGGACAGTATTATAAATCTTCCCTTCTGTTTGACCATCTAAGTTCCGTTCATAGATCATTTTTCTACTGTACGAATTACTAATTACGTATTCCTGTTCTTCTATTAGAACATCTTGTGGAGTAGGCCTAGGATAATAATACATCCTTTGAGTCGGCTTATTAGCAAACTTAGATAACTTCATGATCTCATCATTGATCTTTTGCTTATAATCTTCTTCTCTTAGACTATCTTCAAAATCCATTAATGTATTTATTTTTAAATTTTATAAATATTAATTGAATCATTTAATGTTTGCATTAAATTTTCTTCAGATTTCATTTTGAAATCTGTTACCTTAGGAGGTAATTGAATACTAGGAGTAGCAATAGATTCTTTTTCTTTTAACTGGTCATTTATTATGACACTTTGTTTTTCTTTGAATTGCCATAAAATTTTATCCATTTGTTTAGAAATATTTTGGAGTTGTTCTCTAATTATTATTAAATAAAAATTTGAATAATTTTGTTGTTTTATCAAACCATTTATATGAGAAATTGTTATCTGCAAGGTTTCACCTTCCAGAAGTTTTTGAAAAGCTTGATAATACCTTTCTTCTCCTTGTTTTTCAATTTTAGAACCATTAGAAGGACGGAAAACATTTGATACTATGTTTCCATTAATATTAAAATTTCTTTCTATGACAGAAATAATACTATTAGTATATTTTTCAATAAACCATAGAACAAAAGATATGATCTCTTGTTTTTTATTTAATTCATTATAATATTCTTCTCTAAAAAAATTTTTATCTGTTTTTTCAAAATTTTTGAAAAACCATGTTCTAAATAATTCCCATTTGGGTTGGAGAAATTCATTAGAGATTTCTTCTCTAACCGGTGATCCCGGAGTAAAATCTAATTTTTCTTTTTGATTCATATTTATACAAAATTTATCTCTGATTCGGTTAGTTCCGGATCTATTCTAATTCCTCAAACTATATTATCCGAGTTTATTCTTAATTCATCTATTTTTCTTTCAGGAAATTCTTCCTTAATCCTAGATGTTGATGTCCTAGAAGGACTTCTAACTGTGTAATCAACAGGATAAATATAATAGTGTGATGACACAGATTTTGATAAGGAGGGTTCATATTTTATTTTATTATTTTTAAATTGTATTTGTACTGACCCTTCATTTGTTTGTGAAATATTATTTGATTATTATCCACATATTGTTGAGATGGCTTGCTTTATCTAATACCCAATTTTCTGGAAAATTAATTTCTTCCCATTTATTTTTCTTCTAGTTGTAATATTAGCTTTACCAAAATTAGTTTCTATTAGAATAGTTTCATTTAAAGGTTTATCTACCATTTTACAATGAGGATTGAGTGTAAATAAAGGTTTATAATAAATTCTATAACAGATACATATTACCTCTGATCCTAGTACATAATTGTAGCCATGCGTTTTAACATTTAGAGTTAAAGCATCTAAAATATTGACATCAGATAATGATAATTGCATATTAGGATAAACAAAAATTAAATTGGGCCATGAGCCAGACTAGATTGAACAATTCCCATAAGGGATTGTTTCCAATTTAAGTTTCTACCATCTCTAAGAGCTGCTACAAAACTTTCTGGTAAGCCTTCTAAAGTTAAAGGCTTAAATGCAATTTGCACTAGTCCTATATGAATAAATTTATATTCTTTTTTATATTTTTGTAAATCTCTTTTTGATAATAATTTTATTATCATTTCATCTGTGTTTAAGGAAAATGTTTCCTCAGTTGTTTTAACAACTTGTTTCAATCCTAATTTTTCAAAAGTTCCTAATTTATATATTAGTTTGTAATCAATTTTTGGAATAGTCCGTTTATTTAATAAATCTAAATTATGAGGAATATCATATTCTTTCTTCATACTGTTTTTAACAGTATCTTCTGATTTTAAAATATTCATATTTGAATATCAGAATTTAAGTGTTGAAACATACACTCATACATCAACAGAATTACCATGGCTCTGATACCATAGAAGGGAGGACCTTTTATGAGAAAAGAAGAGAAAACTATAAAACTTGGACAAGGCTAAAGAGGTTAAGAGAATCGATGGAACGTTGGTGATTTTACTCAGCCGTTGTCCAGGATGCTAATATGTGGTCAGTACATGTCAGACCCAAAACGCCCCATGCCTTCTTGGCTTTTTGACTTAAACGGATCCCCAGGTGGTCGACCACCCACATTAACATCTTAGATGGGCTATAACCCTATCCCACGAATCCTCATAAATTTTTACCCTTTTCAAGATTTAAGATCTCTTTTTATTATGATAATCTGTTGAGCATGGTGATGTTTCAACACTTAGAGGTTTAGCCTCTCATTGAGGCAATCAAACACAAATATAAATATAAAAGAAAGAATAGAAAAGTACCAGGAATAAAGACTTGAAAACTTTAAACTTTAAATATTATTGCTGAAAGATTTTTACAAGAGAAGAGAGGAGTGGTTGTGAAAACCAGTGCCTCTAACTAAACTTTAATAATTAATTCAATTTGGGAAAGGGGGAGAGGTCGTGGAAGATCTTCCTCTTATAGGGGAAGAGGAGCAGGCAGGGTTATCCATCAAATGGGTAACAAAAAGCTTATAGCTTTTAACAATGCATCAACTTCATCAAATATACTTGATGAAGATACAGTAAAGGAATTTCTAGCCTTTAAAGCTTCTCAGGGACATAACCCAGAAGAAGTAGCATCATATGCTAAAACCCTCATAAATAAAAGTGAGGATGAAGGATGGGTTAATACACCCAACAAAGAATTCATACTTCTTTTAGATCATAAAGATCAAAAATGGAAAGATCAACCTTGGCTCATAGTCAAGAGATATTTTGATCAGGGATACTATCCCAACGAGACATATAAGTCTCGAATATATTATGAACAAATACTAAAAGCAGAATCATGCGAAATTACCTATTATACTGGGAATAATAAAGCTCATAGCTTTAGTAATATCATTATTAAACAGATCATATCTGTGGAAACTTGGGAGACATCACCCCTAAGAGACAGGGAAATTTTACACCCTGAAGCAAAAACTCCCATTAGATATAACTATTGGGATTATGTTAAAGCTTTTCAAAGGGCATTCTTATATGAAAACCCTAATCATAAACACTCATGGTTCATAAAGATTTGTCATACAAATTATGAATCAGAAATACCAGCATGGTTTTATCAATGGTGGCAGTCATACGGTCCAACTATTGATATTTTTATAAATGATTCTAAAAAATTTAAAAATTTATATACCCAATGGGTAGAACTTTCTCCAGCCTTAATAGAGGCACAACATAATAATACTTTTATAGAGGGAATGGCCTCTTTACATTATTTTGTCCAGTTCAGTATCCCTTGGATATGGAAATGGATTCCGGAAACTGGTTATACTAGTGAAAATATTTTCTGTTTAAAAAGAGCTTATATGACTAAGTTCTGGAAAAAAAATGATGGATAAGGAGGAAGATGGCAAAATCAAATGCCAAGACACTCTGGATCAAATCCAGAAAACAATTGATCTATATAAAAGACAGCAGCAGATAAAGCAGCAGAGGGAATCTCCGAGCCCATTCCAACACATTGATAGAAAAATTAAAATGATTAAAGGCACGGATGATATAAGTGATCAAGATATGATGAAATATTATCTGGAAGAAGTTAAGAAGGATATAGCCAAGAACTTCAAAAGAAAAGATGAATCAGCTTCAACAAGGGCAGAATCAAGCTCTTGCCAGATGAATTAAGAAGACTCCCAGTTATACCAGGACAGTCAAGATGAAAATGAATCTATTGACGATGAAACCTATGCCAAAATGATGGCAGAATTAGACGAAGAATTCGGTTCGGTTGATACACTAGAAAAAACAAAAAACCAGAGGACACAATAGGCCCTACAAGGAAGAAAAGAAGGATCTATAATTTACCTTCATAATTGGCAGACAAACAATTATGTTTGCATGTTACATTATTGTAGCTTTTACTCTTTACTTATTGACTTGTGATACAAAACGTGTAAGGCCCCGATCCCGAGACGCTCACAGTTGGACAATCATCGCACATAAACATATAATTTACATTTACAATTTCTAAAACATTGCAGCGGAATTCTTTTAAACAAACCATTTCATATATATATAATTGCTTTTGCAAAATAATACATCGTTGACAGATTACAAAATATTACTCGTTGCATTACATCACAAAAACATTATAATCTAAACAACGGATGCCATCCAAAAAAATGCCAAGAAGCTGCCCCGTGCCATCCTCAGCAACATTACCTGCCAACTGGAAACACATAAAAGTCAGCGTTGCTAAGTGAGTTCTAGATTTATAAAATAAAATACTTTTCTTTCGTTTAAAACCATTCTTTCTTTACTTTCATACGCGATCATACAACATACGTACACATAGATAATAATTTATTATTATCTTTCATCGTCATTCGTTGACCTCCGTTCATTCATCATCGTACGTCATCTTTATCATTCGTTATCTTTCATACCGTACTATACGTACATTCATTAAATTCCGATGACATGTATTGTACCCCGAACATTGTGCACGAAGCCGACTCATGGGCCTGGGGCAAGTACACTCATCATTATGATTCATCTTTCATTCCAGACCAATGCCATGTGCTATACCCCGAACATTGTGCACGAAGCTCGTTACTAGGCCTGAGGTCTATCATAGACCTCGAACGTTATGCACGAAGCTGACTCCAGTACCTAGGGCAAGCGGCAAGAGTCCCATACATATAGTCAATCATAAAGATTAGACCCCTAGTGTGCATCCTTCCGGGGTAGCTAACCCGCACACAGTTGAGCTAACACCCTTCATTGGGTGTGAACCTCCATACATTGCTTGCAAGACTTTCATTACTTCATTCATTAATGCATGCATTCATTCATTCCTTACGTTCTCTTTTTCATTATCTTCCGCTTTACGTTACATAATACTTTCCATTTTCTTTTCATAATCATACCACGTAAAGCCACAAAAATAATATAAGTAACAAGAAACATAACATAAACATAACCATACCATACATAGCATCATCACATCACATATGACATCATAAGTAAACTTACATCACCCCCAGGAACCTCCCAAGTCAAAGCCTACACTTTACATTTTTCCCAAAATTTCAAAAATGAATCTAAGTCTTAGGCGCATGGGCACTATGCAGGCGCATGGCCTTCTGGGCGCATGGGAACACTTAGGCGCATGGGAAAGGTTCTGGGCGCATGGGCATTATTGGGGCGCATGACCCAACACTTAGTCATTCTGGGCACTTCTAGGCGCATGGGCACTATGCATGCGCATGAGTGCCTAGGCGCATGGATACTATTCGGGTGCATGGGTTTTGGGCGCATGGGACTACACTTAGGCAATTTGACCGTTGGGGGAATGGGCCAATTTTAGGCGCATGGGCAACCAACACATACTAATAACATCATAATAAGTCCCAAATCATCAATTCATCATGTTCTAACTTAGTTCTAGCATTCTAAGCATCATAACACGAACATGGCATCGTCATAACATCATAAATCACCCAAATCATAACCCACCCACATTCACACATACACATTCATACGGGTACAAAACCCATTTTCGTAAAAACATACATACATGCATTTCCAGCCCCAAAATCAGTTAAGACATGTAAAAAGGGGGTTCTAGAACTCACCTTTGACAAACTTCCGGATGAACTTCTTCAAACCCGATTGTACTATGAGTTCAACCACCTAAAACCCACCAAATCACACAACCCGAACACACAAAACACACATAAGCATACAACCGAGGCATAGGCCAGCCAAGAACAACCTAAAATGATGAATTCTTACCTTGAATTTGAATTCCTCTTCTTCTTTCTTCAAAAACCCGAGAGCTCTAATCTTTCTCTCTCTAGAAAACCGACTGCAAAAAGGTGAAAAGTAACATGGCATGGGCGGCCATGTTGCTTTTGTACAAAATTATATTATATTTTGTACTTTGCACCCCTTTTAACCCCTCTATTTGGGTTTTATTACATTTTCTTCTTTTCTTCACTTTTATTCTTTCTTTCTCGTCTTTTAAAATTTTTCGGGTGTTACAAGTCCACCCCCCTTATATAGGTTTCGTCCCTGAAACTTGTTATTCCTCAAACAGATGTGGGTAATACTGCCTCATCTCTTCTTCAGTCTCCCACGTAGACTCGGATCCCTTCCTGTACTTCCACTGTACACGCACAAGGGGAACCACTTTATTCCTTAACCTTTTCTCCTTGCGATCAATGATTGCCACTGGTTGCTCCACATAATTGAGCCTTTCATCAACTTCAATATCTTCCAGTGGTACAACCATATCTTCATCAGCTAAACACTTTCGCAGAAGAGATACATGGAATATCGGGTGAATTCCACTTAACTCATTGGGTAACTCCAACCTATATGCCACCTCTCCTACTCGAGCAATGATTCGGAAAGGCCCTATGTATCTCGGGCTCAACTTGCCCCGATTCTTGAACCGAATGACATCTTTCCAAGGTGAGACCTTCAACATAACTCTGACACCCACCTTGAACTCAATCGGTCTACGTCTCCTATCGGCATACGACTTCTGCCTATCTTTAGCTGCCTTCATAAAGGCTTTGATCTTTTCGAGCTTCTCAATCGTAGCCTTAATCACCTCAATACTTCCCAACTCCTTCTGACCAATATCACCCCAACAAACGGGTGTTCTACACCTCCTACCGTATAGCATCTCATAAGGGGGCATACCAATACTGGCATGATAACTATTATTATACGAGAACTCAGCTAACGGTAAGTGGTCATCCCAACTTCCTCCAAAGTCAATGACGCATGCCCGAAGCATATCTTCTAGCATCTAAATGGTCCTTTCCGACTGACCATCCGTCTGAGGATGATAAGCCATGCTAATGTGTAACCTCGTCCCTATAGCATCATGGAATTTCTTCCAAAACATAGATGTAAACCGAGTGTCATGATCAGAAACAATAGACACCGGCACACCATGACTAGTTACAATCTCTTTGATGAATAGATCCGCTAATAGGAGTACGTCTCGCGGATCGGTAGAAAGTGGGAACTCTTTGTTAAACTATCAACTATCACCCATATGGCATCATACCCTTTCACGGTACGCGGTAACTTCGTAATAAATTCCATGGTGATATGCTCCCACTTCCATTGTGGTATATCCAACGGTTGGATCTTCCAGTACGGCTTCTGATGCTCGGCCTGCACTTGCAAGCAAGTAAGGCACTTACTCACAAACTCAGCTACATCGCGCTTCATACCCGGCCACCAATAATCTTTCTTCATATCTTGATACATCTTTGTAGCACCGGGATGAATAGAGTATCGAGTCTTATGAACTTCATCCATAATCCTCCCACATAAATCCCCGTAACGAGGGATCCACATCCGTTCGAATCGGGTTCTAACACCAAGAGTGTTTTCACCCAACTCCGCAACCATACCTCTCATCCTTTCGGGGTTAGGATGATCTTCCTTCAATGCCTCGTCTTGAAACTCCTTGACCTACTTCATCACATCAGAGGTCATGACCAATTGGTAAGCCTTCGCCCGAATCTGCTCGGGTCTCTCCTTTCGGCTAAGGGCATCCGCCACTACGTTGGCCTTGCCCGGATGGTAATGGATCACGCAATCATAATCCTTTATAAGCTCCAACCATCGCCTCTACCTCATGTTCAGGTCCTTTTGCTCGAAGAAGTACTTCAAGCTCTTGTGGTCCGTGAAGATTGTGCACTTCGTTCCGTATAGGTAGTGCCTCCAAATCTTTAGTGCAAAGAATACAGCTGCTAACTCCAAGTCATGAGTAGGGTAATTCACCTCATGAACCTTCAATTGTCGGGATTCGTAGGCTATAACCTATCCTCGCTGCATCAACACGCAACCCAACCCTAAGTAAGAAGCGTCCGAATAAACCACTAAGTCCTTGCTTCCTTTGGGTAATGATAAAACTGGAGCTTGAGTCAACTTTGCCTTTAACTCCTCAAAAGCACTCTCTTGAGCTTGACCCCATACAAACTTCACATCCTTGCCCGAAAACTTAGTCAACGGAGAAGCTATCTTAGAGAAGTCTTGAATGAATCTCCTATAATATCCCACCAACCCTAAGAAACTACAAATCTCAGATGGCATCTTTGGAGACTTCCATTGCATCACCGCTTCTACCTTTGCCGGGTTTACCATAATCCCCTTGGGATTCACTACATGACCCAAAAACTAAACTTCGCGCAACCAGAACGCGCACTTGGAGAACTTGGCATACAACTTCTCTTTTCTCAACGCTCTAGCACTTCCCGAATGTGACCGGCATGCTCCGCCTCTCTCTTCGAATAAATCAAGATATCATCGATAAACACAATCACTGATTTATCCAACATCGGCCGACACACTCGATTCATCAGGTCCATAAAAGCAGCTAGCGCGTTGGTCAAACCAAAAGACATAACGAGAAACTCGTAGTGTCCATAACGCGTACGAAAAGCTGTTTTAGGAATATCTTGCTCCTTCACCTTCAGCTGATGGTAGCCAGATTGAAGATCTATCCTCGAGAACCAACTGGCACCTTGGAGCTGATCAAACAGGTCATCAATCCTCGGCAATGGATACCGATTCTTCACCGTCAACTTGTTCAGCTCACGGTAGTCTATGCACATCCTCATACTACCATCCTTCTTCTTCACAAATAAGACCGGAGCACCCCAAGGAGAGATACTCGGTCTAATGAACCCTTTATCAAGCAACTCCTGCAGTTGCTCCATCAATTCCTTCATCTCGATCGGAGCCAACCGATACGGTGCCTTAGCAACAGGTTGAGCACCGGGTATCAAGTCAATCTGGAACTCAATCTCGCGGTCTAGTGGCACACCTGGTAAATCTTCGGGAAACACATCTGGGAACTCACACATAACCGGTACATCCGACAGTTGTGGTGTTGGCATATCTACATCCTTCACGTAGGCCAAGTAGGCACTACATCCACGCCTCATGCACTTTCCCGCCACCGCCATCGAAATCCCCTTCGGGATAGTCGTAACTCAATCACCGTAGATCGTCACCAAACTCCCGTCGGGCGCTGTCAGTCGAATCATCTTCTTACGACATATGATATTCGCCTTGTAGTCCGCCAACCAATCCATTCCTAGGACTACGTCAAATCCGCCTAAGGTCATCACGAACAGTCTAGCAGGAAATTTATGACCCTCTAATTCTATATCGCAGCCTTCTATCAGGTCAACAATCCTGGTAGACTTACCTATGGCAGTTTCTACATCAAAGGGCTCATCAACACTTCTACTACTAACAGGCAACTTAGCACAGAAAGCAGCAAAAATAAAACTCTTACTAGCACCTGAATCAAATAGCACAGAAGCAAGAGTTTGGTTTACTAGAAACGTACCTGACACGACATCGGGGTCCGTCCTATCCTCCTCCTGAGTCATCGTGAATGCCCTGGCGCTCGCCCTCTGCCCCTCGGTCCCGGTCTTCTGCCCTGCCCCGGAACTCTCAGCCCTTGGCTTCTTGCATTCTTGACTCATGTGGCCCTTTCCACCACAGTTAAAATACCTTGCCGCCTTACACTCTCTTGCCATGTGGCTAGGCTTTCCACACTTGAAGCACACGTTCAATCCCCACCAATACTCCCCGGTGTGCTCCTTCCCACATTTGCCACACCTCTTCGACTCCGCACCGGATGTGACCACACGCCGGTCATCCACCCGTGCATTCTTGTTGTTTGCCGGGGCACCACCCCGACCAAACCTCTTCCCATTTTAGTTTCGGTCACCACCGCCTTTCTTGCTCACCTCAGCCACCACCACTTCCTTCTCGTCGTACAGCCTTCCCACCAGATCGACCACCAACCTAAACGTATTCGGCCGACCGGCGATCATGTGTCTACGGATATCCGCCGGCAAGCCCTGAATATACCTCTTGATCTTTCGCGACAGAGGTGTTACCTGATCTAGCACCAGTCGTGCCATCTCGTTAAACTTGGTGGTGTATTGTTGGTGAGTCATCGTCCCCGCCTCCAGTTGCAGGAACTCCTTTTCAACCTTGTCGAGCTCCCTATGAGGACAGAACTCCTCGATCACCAGCTTCTTCAACTCTGACCACCTCATTCTTCCAATTGCCCTACTACCCTCGGCTTGGATGATATTGTCCCACCAGCATAGAGCCGAGTCCACAAATGAGTGAGTGGTAAACTTCACCTTCTGATCCTCCCGGCACTCGCTGATATCAAGTACAGCTTCCATCTCTCTCTCCCACCGGTGAGCAGCAGCAGCAGTGCCATTTCCGTCAAAAGTCGGGGGCTTGCATCTTTGAATTGCCCCATAGTTACAGCCTCGTGCTGCCTCTGGAACAGGCTCTTCTTCTTCTTCCTCATCAGCTGAGACAACCGTCTCAGTCTCTGGTTGCTCCCTTACTCCCGAGGACCTATTCCTCTTTCCTTTCTCCTTCTCTCATAGCCTTTATCTCTTCGGTCACCACAGACAGTAAGATCGTTTGCATGACCTGATGAACCTCCTCTACAACAGCCTCCTTCACCGAGGCCCTTAAGTTAGCACTCTCATCACCACCCTCTAGATGACGGGTCTCGGGCTCTTCATGAGCCACCTCTTCAGCCCTAGGCCCCCCTCTCGTGACCCGTGGTCCAGCACCACGTCCACCATGACCTCCACCTCGAGAAGCCTTTGAAGATCTACCACCGGCCATCCTCTAACACGCTATAAGATTCAAACACTAACACGGTCATTCAAGGTAATAGCTCAGTTTATGTCAAGTATAGTAAGTCCCTAATTACAGTGGCCAGTTGTGATTAGCCACTTACTTTACTCTTCATACCCCAAGCATTTCCTATCCTGACTACATCAGTATCTAAATCTACTAAGAAGCACATAAATCACATAACATGCGCTCGTAATACCGGTTAACATCAAGAAAATACCTGATGGCACGTAGCTACTTGGACTGGCATCCCTTCCCTTTGTCCCATTTTCAGTTTAAATTTAGGTTTCTTTTGAAAACTTTTTAACCCGTTTCACTTAAACTTTGGCTCTGATACCAACTTGTAAGGCCCCGATCCCTGGACGCTCACAGTTGGACAATCATCGCACATAAACATATAATTTACATTTACAATTTCTAAAGCATTGCAGTGGAATTCTTTTAAACAAACCATTTCATATATATATATATATATATAATTGCTTTGCAAGCAAGTAAGGCACTTACTCACAAACTCAGCTACATCGCGCTTCATACCCGGCCACCAATAATCTTTCTTCATATCTTGATACATCTTTGTAGCACCGGGATGAATAGAGTATCGAGTCTTATGAACTTCGTCCATAATCCTCCCACGTAAATCCCCGTAACGAGGGATCCACATCCGTTTGAATCGGGTTCTAACACCAAGAGTGTTTTCACCCAACTCCGCAACCATACCTCTCAATCTTTCGGGGTTAGGACGATCTTCCTTCAATGCCTCGTCTTGAAACTCCTTGACCTACTTCATCACATCAGAGGTCATGACCAATTGGTAAGCCTTCGCCCGAATCTGCTCGGGTCTCTCCTTTCGGCTAAGGGCATCCGCCACTACGTTGGCCTTGCCCGGATGGTAATGGATCACGCAATCATAATCCTTTATAAGCTCCAACCATCGCCTCTACCTCATGTTCAGGTCCTTTGCTCGAAGAAGTACTTTAAGCTCTTGTGGTCCGTGAAGATTGTGCACTTCGTTCCGTATAGGTAGTGCCTCCAAATCTTTAGTGCAAAGACTACAGCTGCTAACTCTAAGTCATGAGTAGGGTAATTCACCTCATGAACCTTCAATTGTCGGGATTCGTAGGCTATAACCTATCCTCGCTGCATCAACACGCAACCCAACCCTAAGTAAGAAGTGTCCGAATAGACCACTAAGTCCTTGCTTCCTTTGGGTAATGATAAAACTGGAGCTTGAGTCAACTTTGCCTTTAACTCCTCAAAAGCACTCTCTTGAGCTTGACCCCATACAAACTTCACATCCTTGCCCGAAAACTTAGTCAACGGAGAAGCTATCTTAGAGAAGTCTTGAATGAATCTCCTATAATATCCCACCAACCCCAAGAAACTACAAATCTCAGATGGCATCTTTGGAGACTTCCATTGCATCACCTCTTCTACCTTTGCCGGGTCTACCATAATCCCCTTGGGATTCACTACATGACCCAAAAACTAAACTTCGCGCAACCAGAACGCGCACTTGGAGAACTTGGCATACAACTTCTCTTTTCTCAACGCTCTAGCACTTCCCGAATGTGACCGGCATGCTCCGCCTCTCTCTTTGAATAAATCAAGATATCATCGATAAACACAATCACTGATTTATCCAACATCGGCCGACACACTCGATTCATCAGGTCCATAAAAGCAGCTAGCGCGTTGGTCAAACCAAAAGACATAACGAGAAACTCGTAGTGTCCATAACGCGTACGAAAAGCTGTTTTAGGAATATCTTGCTCCTTCACCTTCAGCTGATGGTAGCCAGATCAAAGATCTATCCTCGAGAACCAACTGGCACCTTGGAGCTGATCAAACAGCTCATCAATCCTCGGCAATGGATACCGATTCTTCACCGTCAACTTGTTTAGCTCACGGTAGTCTATGCACATCCTCATACTACCATCCTTCTTCTTCACAAATAAGACCGGAGCACCCCAAGGAGAGATACTCGGTCTAATGAACCCTTTATCAAGCAACTCCTGCAGTTGCTCCATCAATTCCTTCATCTCGATCGGAGCCAACCGATACGGTGCCTTAGCAACAGGTTGAGCACCGGGTATCAAGTCAATCTGGAACTCAATCTCGCGGTCTAGTGGCACACCTGGTAAATCTTCGGGAAACACATCTGGGAACTCACACATAACCGGTACATCCGACAGTTGTGGTGTTGGCATATCTACATCCTTCACGTAGGCCAAGTAGGCACTACATCCACGCCTCATGCACTTTCCCGCCACCGCCATCGAAATCCCCTTCGGGATAGTCGTAACTCGATCACCGTAGATCGTCACCAAACTCCCGTCGGGCGCTGTCAGTCGAATCATCTTCTTACGACATATGATATTCGCCTTGTAGTCCGCCAACCAATCCATTCCTAGGACTACGTCAAATCCGCCTAAGGTCATCACGAACAGTCTAGCAGGAAATTTATGACCCTCTAATTCTATATCGCAGCCTTCAATCAGGTCAACAATCCTGGTAGACTTACCTATGGCAGTTTCTACATCAAAGGGCTCATCAACACTTCTACTACTAACAGGCAACTTAGCACAGAAAGCAGCAAAAATAAAACTCTTACTAGCACCTGAATCAAATAGCACAGAAGCAAGAGTTTGGTTTTCTAGAAACGTACCTGACACGACATCGGGGTCCGTCCTATCCTCCTCCTGAGTCATCGTGAATGCCCTGGCGCTCGCCCTCTGCCCCTCGGTCCCGGTCTTCTGCCCTGCCCCGGAACTCTCAGCCCTTGGCTTCTTGCATTCTTGACTCATGTGGCCCTTTCCACCACAGTTAAAATACCTTGCCGCCTTACACTCTCTTGCCATGTGGCTAGGCTTTCCACACTTGAAGCACACGTTCAATCCCCACCATACTCCCCGGTGTGCTCCTTCCCACATTTGCCACACCTCTTCGACTCCGCACCGGATGTGACCACACGCCGGTCATCCACCCGTGCATTCTTGTTGTTTGCCGGGGCACCACCCCGACCAAACCTCTTCCCATTTTAGTTTCGGTCACCACCGCCTTTCTTGCTCACCTCAGCCACCACCACTTCCTTCTCTTCGTACAGCCTTCCCACCAGATTGACCACCAACCTAAACGTATTCGGCCGAGCGGCGATCACGTGTCTACGGATATCCGCCGGCAAGCCCTGAATATACCTCTTGATCTTTCGCGACAGAGGTGCTACCTGATCTGGCACCGGTCGTGCCATCTCGTTAAACTTGGTGGTGTATTGTTGGTGAGTCATCGTCCCCACCTCCAGTTGCAGGAACTCCTTTTCAACCTTGTCGAGCTCCCTATGAGGACAGAACTCCTCGATCACCAGCTTCTTCAACTCTGACCACCTCATTCTTCCAATTGCCCTACTACCCTCGGCTTGGATGATATTGTCCCACCAGCATAGAGCCGAGTCCACAAATGAGTGAGTGGCAAACTTCACCTTCTGATCCTCCCGGCACTCGCTGATATCAAGTACAGCTTCCATCTCTCTCACCCACCGGTGAGCAGCAGCAGCAGTGCCATTTCCGTCAAAAGTCGGGGGCTTGCATCTTTGAATTGCCCCATAGTTACAGCCTCGTGCTGCCTCTGGAACAGGCTCTTCTTCTTCTTCCTCATCAGCTGAGACAACCGTCTCAGTCTCTGGTTGCTCCCTTACTCCCGAGGACCTATTCCTCTCTTTCCTTTCTCCTTCTCTCATAGCCTTTATCTCTTCGGTCACCACAGACAGTAAGATCGTTTGCATGACCTGATGAACCTCCTCTACAACAGCCTCCTTCACCAAGGCCCTTAAGTTAGCACTCTCATCACCACCCTCTAGATGACGGGTCTCGGGCTCTTCATGAGCCACCTCTTCAGCCCTAGGCCCCCCTCTCGTGACCCGTGGTCCAGCACCACGTCCACCACGACCTCCACCTCGAGAAGCCTTTGAAGATCTACCACCGGCCATCCTCTAACACGCTATAAGATTCAAACACTAACACGGTCATTCAAGGTAATAGCTCAGTTTATGTCAAGTATAGTAAGTCCCTAATTACAGTGGCCAGTTGTGATTAGCCACTTACTTTACTCTTCATACCCCAAGCATTTCCTATCCTGACTACATCAGTATCTAAATCTACTAAGAAGCACATAAATCACATAACATGCGCTCGTAATACCGGTTAACATCAAGAAAATACCTGATGGCACGTAGCTACTTGGACTGGCATCCCTTCCCTTTGTCCCATTTTCAGTTTAAATTTAGGTTTCTTTTGAAAACTTTTTAACCCGTTTCACTTAAACTTTGGCTCTGATACCAACTTGTAAGGCCCCGATCCCTGGACGCTCACAGTTGGACAATCATCGCACATAAACATATAATTTACATTTACAATTTCTAAAGCATTGCAGTGGAATTCTTTTAAACAAACCATTTCATATATATATATATAATTGCTTTGCTAAGTGATGTATTATTTTATAAAATACTCAGCAACATTACCTGCCAATTGGAAACACATAAAAGTCAGCGTTGCTAAGTGAGTTCTAGTTTTATAAAATAAAATACTTTTCTTTCGTTTAAAAGCATTCTTTCTTTACTTTCATACGCGATCATACAACATACGTACACATAGATAATAATTTATTATTATCTTTCATCTTCATTCGTTGACCTCCGTTCATTCATCATCGTACGTCATCTTTATCATTCGTTATCTTTCATACCGTACTATACGTACATTCATTAACTTCCGATGACATGTACTGTACCCCAAACATTGTGCACGAAGCTGATTCATGGGCCTGGGGCAAGTACACTCATCATTATCATTCATCTTTCATTCCGGACCAATGCCATGTGCTATACCCCGAACATTGTGCACGAAGCTGGTTACTGGGCCTGAGCTCTATCATAGACCTTGAACATTGTGCACGAAGCTGACTCTAGTACCTAGGGCAAGCGGCAAGAGTCCCATATATATGGTAAATCACAAGGATTAGACCTCTAGTGTGCATCCTTCCGGGGTAGCTAACCCGCACACAGTTGAGCTAACACCCTTTATTAGGTGTGAACCTCCATACATTGCTTGCAAGACTTTCATTACTTCATTCATTAATGCATGCATTCAATCATTCCTTACGTTCCTTTTTTCATTATCTTTCGCTTTACGTTACACAATACTTTCCATTTACTTTTCATAATCATACCACGTAAAGCCACAGAAATAATATACGTAACAAGGAACATAACATAAACATAACCATACCATACATAGCATCATCACATCACATATGACATCATAAGTCAACTTACATCACCCCCGGGAACCTCCTAAGTCAAAGCCTACACTTTACATTTTTCCCAAAATTTCAGAAAATAATCTAAGTCTTAGGCGCATGGGCACTATGCAGGCGCATGGCCTTCTGGGCGCATGGGAAAGGTTCTGGGCGCATGGGCACTATGCATGCGCATGAGTGCCTAGGCGCATGGATACTATTCAGGCACATGGGTTTTGGGCGCATGGGAATACACTTAGGCAATTTGACCGTTAGGCGCATGGGCCAATTTCAGGCGCATGGGCAACCAACACATACTAATAACATCATAATCAGTCCCAAATCATCAATTCATCATGTTCTAACTTAGTTCTAGCATTCTAAGCATCATAACACAAACAAGGCATCGTCATAACATCATAAATCACCCAAATCATAACCCACCCATATTCACACATACACATTCATACGGGTACAAAACCCATTTTTGTAAAAACATACATACATGCATTTTCAGCCCCAAAATCAGTTAAAACATGTAAAAAGGGGTTCTAGAACTCACCTTTGACAAACTTCCGGATGAACTTCTTCAAACCCGATTGTACTATGAGTTCAACCACCTAAAACCCACCAAATCACACAACCCCGAACACAAAAAACACACATAAGCATACAACCGAGGCATAGGCCGGCCAAAGACAACTTAAAATGATGAATTCTTACCTTGAATTCGAATTCCTCTTCTTCTTTCTTCAAAAACCCGAGAGCTCTGCTCTTTCTCTCTCTAGAAAACCGACTGCAAAAAGGTGAAAAGTAACATGGCATGGGCGGCCATGTTGCTTTTGTACAAAATTATATTATATTTTGTACTTTGCACCCCTTTTAACCCCTCTATTTGGGTTTTATTACATTTTCTTCTTTTCTTCACTTTTATTCTTTCTTTCTCGTCTTTTAAAATTTTCCGGGTGTTACAAAACGCGTTATACGCAATTATAAGCGAATATTCACTGTTATATTCGGTGCTAGAGCCTTTATATAAAAAGGACTTAGTGTTTAGTTAGAGGCACCGGTTTTCACAACCACTCCTCTCTTCTCTTGTAAAAATCTTTCATCAATAATATTGAAGTTTCAAGCCTTTGATACTGGTAATTACTCATACTATTTTTTATTTGTGTATGATCACCTCACTTAGAGGCTAAACCTCTAAGTGTTGGAACATCACCATGCTCAATAGATTATCATAATAAAAAAGAGATCTTAAATCTTGACAAGGGTAAAAATTTAAAAGGATTCGTGGGATAGGGTTATAGCCCATCTAAGATGTTAATGTGGGTGGTCGACCGCCTGGGGACCCGTTTAGGCCAAAAAGCCAAGAAGGCGTGGGGTGTTTTGGGTTTGACCTGTACTGACCACATATTAGCATCCTGGACAACGGCTGTGTAAAATCACCAACGTTCCATCGATTCTCTTATCCTCTTTAGCCTTGTCCAAGTTTTATGGTTTTCTCCTCTTTTCCATAAAAGGTCCTGCCTTAAGTGGTATCAGAGCCATGGTAATTCTGTTGATGTATGAGTGTATGTTTCAACACTTAAATTCTGATATTCAAATATGAATATTTTAAAATTAGAAGATACTGTTAAAAACAGTATGGAGGAAGAATATGATATTCCTCATAATTTAGATTTATTAAATAAATGGACTATTCTAAAAATTGATTACAAACTAATATATAAATTAGGAACTTTTGAAAAATTGGGATTAAAACAAGTTGTTAAAACAACTGAGGAAACATTTTCCTTAAACACAGATGAAATGATAATAAAATTATTATCAAAAAGAGATTTACAAAAATATAAAAAAGAATATAAATTTATTCATATAGGACTAGTGCAAATTGCACTTAAGCCTTTAACTTTAGAAGGCTTACCAGAAAGTTTTCTAGCAGCTCTTAGAGATGCTAAAACTTAAATTGAAAACAATCCCTTATGGGAATTATTCAATCTAGTCTGGCTCATGGCCCAGTTTATTTTAATGTTTATCCTAATCTGTAATTATCATTATCTGAGGTCAATATTTAAGATGCTTTAACTCTAAATGTTAAAACACATGGCTACAACTATGTACCAGGATCATAGGTAATATGTATCTGTTATAGAATTTATTATAAACCTTTATTTACACTCAATCCTCATTGTAAAATGGTAGATAAACCTTTAAATGAAACTATTCTAATAGAAACTAATATTAGTAAAGCTAATATTACAACTAGAAGAAAAATAAAATGGGAAGAAATTAATTTTCCAGAAAATAGGGTATTAGATAAAGCAAGTCCATCTCAACAATATGTGGATAATAATCCAATAAATATTTCACAAACAAACGAAGGGTCAGTACAAATACAATTTGAAAATAATAAAATAAAATATAAACCCTCCTTATCAAAATCTGTGTCATCACACTATTATATTTCTCCTGTAGATTACACAGTTAGAAGTCCTTCTAGGGCATCAACATCTAGGATTAAGGAAGAATTTCCTAAAAGAAAAATAGATGAATTAAGAATAAACTTGGATAATATAGTTCGAGGAATTAGAATAGATCCGGAACTAACCGAATCAGAGATAAATTTTGTATAAATATGAATCAAAAAGAAAAATTAGATTTTACTACGGGATCACCGGTTAGAGAAGAAATCTCTAATGAATTTCTCTAACCCAAATGGAAATTATTTAAAACATGGTTTTTCAAAAATTTTGAAAAAACAGATAAAGAATTTTTTAGAGAAGAATATTATAATGAATTAAATGAAAAACAAGAGATCATACCTTTTGTTCCATGGTTTATTGAAAAATATACTAATAGTATTATTTCTGTCATAGAAATTTTTTTTAATATTAATGGAGACATAGTATCAAATGTTTTCCCTCCTACTAATAGTTTTAAAATTAAAAAACAAGGAGAAGAAATGTATTATCAAGCTTTTCAAAAACTTCTGGAAGGTGAAACCTTGTAGATAACAATTCTCATAAAATGGTTTGATAAAACAACAAAATTATTCAAATCTTTATTTAATAATAATTAGAGAACAACTCCAAGATATTTCTAAACAAATGGATAAAATTTATGCCATTTCAAAGAAAAACAAAGTGTCATAATAAATGACCAGTTAAAAGAAAAAGAATCTATTGCTACTCCTAGTATTCAATTACCTCCTAAGGTAACAGATTTCAAAACGAAATCTGAAGAAAATTTAATGCAAACATTAAATGATTCAATTAATATTTTGAAAAATTTAAAATAAAATACATTAACGGATTTTGAAGATAGTCTAAGAGAAGAAGATTATAAGCAGAAGGTCAATGATAAAATCATGAAGTCATCTAAGTTTGCTAATAAGCCAACTCAGAGGATGTATTATTATCCTAGGCCTACTCCACAGGATGTTCTAATAGAAGAACAGGAATACGTAATTAGTAATTCGTATAGTGGAAAAATGATCTATGAATGGAACATAGATGGTCAAACAGAAGGGTAGATTTATAATACTGTCCATAGGATGCTTATGTATAGCACTATTTGTCAGAATAATAAGAATACGACTAAGACAATAGCTCAAATGATTATATCAGGTTTTACAGGCCAACTTAAAGGTTGGTGGAATAATTATCTATCAGATTCAGATAGATAAGAAATCCTCAACAGTACAAAAGAGGATAATAGGATTGTAGATAACAACTCAGTTTATACTTTGATAGTTAATATTATAGAACACTTTACAGGCAGATGGTCTGATAATTCGGAGAATATTAGGACTCTTCTACAAATCTTAAGTGTAGAACCCTAACATCTTTTAGGTGGTATAAAGATACTTTCCTAATTAGAGTAATGGAACTCCCTGAGTGTAATAGCTCACATTGAAAGTCAAAATTCATAGATGGCCTCCCTTATTTAATTACAGAAAGGGTTAGAAATAACCTTAGAAAAGGTGGAATTAGTATAAATTATGATGATTATACGTATGGCATGTTAATAGGAACTTGTATTCAAGAAGGTTTAAATTTATGTAATGAAATCAAATTAAACCAACAAATTAAAAAACATTCTCTAAATGAGAAGAAACAATTAGGTGAATTCTGTAGTCAATTTGGTATAGAAGGAACCTCAAGTAATTCTAAGAAGATTAAAAAATCTAATCCCTACCAACATCATAAAAGAAAAAGGAAAAGGGAAGATAAAAAATAAAAAAATTCAAAAATACGAAGAACATAAACCTTCGTATAAGACATATAAGTCAAAATTGATTCTTAAAAAATGTGGTAAAATAGGTCACAGAACAAGAACTTGCTGGGTTAGGAAAAGGCTTAATAAGCTAGAAGACGAAGATTTAAAAAAACAAATATCAAAAATATTATTAGAATCAGACACTGAATCTGATCAATTTTCTAATGAAGATTTAAATATTTTAGAAAATGAAAGTCTATACTCTTCCTCTGAAGAAGAAAACTATTGCAAAAACAATTGTTGTAATAGTACCTCAGAAGAAGAAGAAGAAAATATTTATCAAATAATTTTATAATTTCAAAATATGGAAATAAATGTTTTAACAAGTGAAATAATAGAATTATTAAAAGTGGTAGATGATCCACAGATTAAAGAGAAAATAATCTCTTCATATATGAAAAAACAAGAAGAAGGTCCTTCTTGTTCAAATTCTAAAGATCAAAAACCGTTTTCTCTGGCGGAATTAAAAATTCAATTAAATCAGAGAAATAGAGATAAAAAACCTGTTGATATACAACAATTAAAAAGAGAAATTGATAATTTAAAATCAGATATAAAGATTTTACAATAAAATAATAAAGAATTACGCAATAGAATAATATGTTTAGAAAAAGATAAATTAAATATACAACCAATAGAAGAATCAGAATTATATCTGAAGAATATAAAAGAAATTATTACTTCTCAAAAATGGCATGAAAAAATTAAACTACTAATAAATGATTTCTTAATAGAAGTAACTGCACTCTTTGATAGCGGTGCAGATTTAAATTGTATACAGGAAGGATTAATTCCTACAAAGTATTATTATAAAACTACATATACTCTCAGTCATGCTGGGAAAGGTAAATTAGAGGTATATTATAAAATCTCTCAAGCTTTTATTTGTCAAACTAATACCTGTATTAATACAAGCTTTGTATTAGTAAAGAATCTTGGAAACCAAGTTATACTTGGAAGTCCTTTTTTTGATAAAATATTTCCTTTGAAAAATGTAGACCATACTGGAATAACTGGTACGTATGAAGGAAAGAAATTGTTTTTAAATTCATTTCTAATCCAATAACAAGAACGTTAAATAATTTAAAAGATGAATTGCTAAGAGCAAAGATAAATCAAATTGATTTTCTACAAAAAGAAATATTTTCTTTAAATATTCAAGAAAGATTAAATAATCGAAAATTACAAAAAAAGATTAAACTTATAGAACACCAATTCAGTTTACAAATATGTAACGATCATCCCAATGCTTTCTGGGATAGAAAGAAACATCTTGTTTCACTTCTATATGAAGAAAACTTTAATGATAGTCAAATACCGACCAATGCTCAACCTTGTCAAATGAATTCTGGATATATTGAATTATGTAAACAAGAGATAAAATCTCTTTTAAACAAGAATTTAATAAGAAATTCAAAGTCTCCATGGTCATGTACAGCCTTTTATGTCAATAAACATTTTGAACAGGAAAGAGGCGTACCAAGGTTAGTAATTAACTACAAACCACTTAATAAAGTTTTAAAATGGATTAGGTATCCTATACCAAATAAAAAAGACTTATTAGACAAATTATACGAGTCAAATATATTTTAAATTTGATCTAAAGTCAGGATACTGGCAAATACATATTGAAGAAAAGGACAGGTATAAAACTGTTTTTACAGTACCTGTTGGGCATTACGAATTGAATGTTCTGCCATTTAGATTAAAAAATACCCCATCAGAATTTTAAAATATTATGAATAATATTTTCATTCCTTACAGTGAATTTATTATTGTTTATATTGACAATATCATTGTATTTTCAAAGGATATTGAAACTCATTTTAAACATTTAGAGATATTCAAAAATATAATCTTAAAAAATGGTTTAGTTATATCTAGACCAAAGATGTCACTTTTCCAAACTAAAGTCAGATTTTTAGGTCATAATATTAATCAAGAAAATATAATTCCAATTAATAGAAGTATTGAATTTGCATCCAAATTTCCAGATGAGATTCTGGATAAAACTCAATTACAAAGATTTCTTGGAAGTTTAAATTACATTCTTTCTTATTATAAAAATTTAGCAGAAGATACTGCTTTATTATACGATAGGCTCAGGAAAAATCCTAAGCCATGGTCTATTGATCATACTAAAGCAGTTCAAAGATTAAGCAAAAGGTTCAAACCTTCCTTGCTTAATGATAGCAAACCCAGAATAGGAAAAAATTGTTGAAACTGATGCCTCAGATATAGGGTATGAAGGTATATTAAAACAAATATCTCCAATTAATAAACAAGAATATCTTTTCAGGTTTCATTCTGGAAAATGGAATGAAAGCCAAAAGAATTATGCAACTGTTGCAAAAGAAATTCTTGCAATAGTTAAATGTGTATTAAAATTTCAAGACGATTTATTTAATAAGAAATTTATAACTAAAACTGACTGCAATGCAGCTAAATACATGTTTAATAAAGATTTTAAACATGATATTTCTAAGCAGGTGTTTGCCAGATGGCAATCTCATCTCGCACCTTTTGATTTTGAAATAATTTATAAAAAAGGGACTGATAATAGTCTTCCTGATTTTCTTACCAGATAATATTTAAATCGATGAGTCATCCAAGACGAATTTTGCAAGTAGCAATGAGCATAATCATTGAAAGAAAAGATGATATCCAAATTGAATTAATAGGATTGAATAATAATATTCAAGAAATAAAAGAAATTCCTTTTATATCAGTAAAGGCAAAAGATTATGCTATTAAACATATTGAATATAGAATAAGATCCTTGAATAATCAACTAAAGGATCTAAAATATAAAGAAATAATACGTTCTTGTGGATAAATATTATAATCCTTATGTTTAAGTTTTCAGGAATGATCTCCTGGGAAAGGGGAAGAGGTCGTGGAAGATCTTCCTCTTATAGGGGAAGAGGAGTAGGCAGAGTTATCCATCAAATGGGTAACAAAAAGCTTATAGCTTTTAACAATGCATCAACTTCATCAAATATACTTGATGATGATACAGTAAAGGAATTTCTAGCCTTTAAAGCTTCTCAGGGACATAACCCAGAAGAAGTAGCATCATATGCTAAAACCCTCATAAATGAAAGTGAGGATGAAGGATGGGTTAATACACCCAACAAAGAAGTCATACTTCTTTTAGATCATAAAGATCAAAAATAGAAAGATCAACCTTGGCTCATAGTCAAGAGATATTTTGATCAGGGATACTATCCCAACGAGACATATAAGTCTTGAATATATTATGAAGAAATATTAAAAGTAGAATTGTAACACCCGAAATTTCATCAGAATAAAAAGGAAAGAAAAGTAATTTGAAGAAAATAAAAAGAAGGCAAAGTTAAGGGGTGCTTTGTGTAAATAGTACCAAAAGTCAAAGTGGGTGTATAAAGAGCATGTTCGCCCATGCTCTTTCTGCTGCTACTTTCCAAAGAAGAAAAGAAAGTTGGTTTTTGTGTTTCCTCTCGGTCAAATTGTGAAGAAGAAGAAGATTATTCAAGGTTAGTAGTTTTTGTGATTAATTGTTCGGTTTCTTTGAGGTTTCAACCTTAGAAACTGATTTCTATGTGTTTTTGGTGTTTGGGTATTGTTTTGGTTTGTTCTAGGTGTTTGAACTCTTGTGCATGCAAGTTGGGAGGAGATTCACGTGTTTGCTGCAATAGGTGAGTTCTAGGACCCCGATTCTATGTTTTAAAACTTCTTTGGGGCTGAAAATGCATTTAAAATGTTTTACAACCGTTATGTATGATAACTGTGTATGTATGTGTATGAACTTCCATGTTCTATGAGGTTGTAAGCTGGTTCTAAGAGTTTAGCATGATAGATCGATGTTAAGAATGTATGGGAATGAGGTTTTAGAACTGGTTATAGCATAAGTCTCATTTACAGGTCTGATGGTTCATCCGCATTTACAATGTGATAATTGCCTAAGTGTTTTGTTCACCCGCATTCAACTTTGTTCACCCGCATTTGCTTTAATTCAGCCTAAGTATCCATCAGCATTTCTTTTTATGCATGCGCATTTGCTACAGTGTCCATCAGCATTTCTTTCACGACAGAATAATTACCAAGTGTTCATCCGCATTTGCAAGTGTTCATCCGCATTTGCAAGTGTTCATCCGCGTTTGCAAGTTGTTCATCCGCATTTGCAAGTTGTTCATCCGCATTTGCAAGTTATTCATCCGTATTAGTTTTTGTTCACCCGCATTTACAGTTGTTCACCCGTATTGGTTTTGTTCATCCGCATTAGTTTAAGACTTAAGAAATTTTCTAGAATTTTGGAAGATCAAGATTAGGGTTTGACCATGGTTGACTCGACTATCCGATTATCTTATGCATGTTGTGGGTTGTCCTTATGTGCCTATTATGATATTAACATGTGACTTTATGTTGATTGCCTATGATCATAAAGTATTATTATTAATCAAGTGGAAGATTAATATTAACGAAAAGTGAAACATAAGGAATGAAAAGACTTGCAAGTAAAAATTTATAGGAGGTGCACGACCATGTTGTCGTTAGCTCAACTGTGTACGGTTTAGCTAACTCAAAGGATGTACACAGGGTCAATCTTTAAGATTAAGGGACCACTGTTGCTGCCCCGGTACTGGTGCCAGCATATGTGCACCACGGATGGAGTCTATTTATAGACTTCAAGGCCCAGTACCAGGTTTATGTGCATTATATGTTATAGCACTTTGGTCCATATCGACAGTGAAAGATAATAATAATAAGCAAGAAAGAGAATGGTGATGATGTAATGGATATGATTTGTATGTATGATGTATGATCACATCCGAAAGAAAGATAAGATATTTTCTTTAAGAAATATTTTGTATACAAATCTATCAAGATATTTTTATGATTTTAAAACCAGAACTCACTCAGCAAAGCTGACTTTTATGCTTTCAGTTGGCAGGTAATATTGCTGAGGATGGCACTCGGGGAGGTTACTCATCGGGACAAGGCTGACATCCATTCATGAATATAACATTGTTGTTTTGTAATGCAAACTAATGATCTTTTGTAATTATACCAAACATGTATTACTTAGCAATAGCGTTTATAAATAAATGAATGGCTTTTAAATGTTTAAATTCCGCTGCAATGTGATAATGAATTATGAAATGTTTTTATGAATAGTGCTGTGAATGTCCAACTGTGAGGTCTCCGGAAATGGGGCCTTACAAGAATCCTGCGAAATTACCTATTATACTGGGAATAATAAAGCTCATAGCTTTAGTAAAATCATTATTAAACAGATCATATCTGTGGAAACTTGGGGGACATCACCCCTAAGAGACAGGGAAATTTTACACCCTGAAACAAAAACTCCCATTAGATATAACTATTAGGATTATGTTAAAGCTTTTCAAAGGGCATTCTTATATGAAAACCCTAATCATAAACACTCATGGTTCATAAAGATTTGTCATACAAATTATGAATCAGAAATACCAACATGGTTTTATCAATGGTGGCAGTCATACGGTCCATCTATTGATATTTTTATAAATGAAACTAAAAATTTAAAAATTTATATACCAAATGGGTAGAACTTTCTCCAGCCTTAATAGAGGCACAACATAATAATACTTTTATAGAGGGAATGGCCTCTTTACATTATTTTATCCAGTTCAGTATCTCTTGGATATGGAAACGGATTCCGGAAACTGGTTATACCAGTGAAAATATTTTCTATTTAAAAAGAGCTTATATGACTAAGTTCTGGAAAAAAATGATGGATAAGAAGGAAGATGGCAAAATCAAATGCCAAGACACTCTGGATCAAATCCAGAAAACAATTGATCTATATAAAAGACAGCAGCAGATAAAGTAGCAGAGGGAATCTCCGAGCCCATTCCAACACATTGTTAGAAAAATTAAA
This sequence comes from Flaveria sonorensis, assembly GCA_025506505.1. Lineage (NCBI taxonomy): Eukaryota > Viridiplantae > Streptophyta > Magnoliopsida > Asterales > Asteraceae > Flaveria > Flaveria sonorensis. The sequence goes on along the minus strand of JACCIY010000357.1, from coordinate 15,828 downwards.
ATGATTAAAGGCACGGATGATATAAGTGACCAAGATATGAAAAAATATTATCTGGAAGAAGTTAAGAAGGATATAGCCAAGAACTTCAAAAGAAAAGATGAATCATCTTCAACAAGGGCAGAATCAAGCTCTTCCCAGATGAATCAAGAAGACTCCCAGATATACCAGGACAGTCAAGATGAAAATGAATCTATTGACGATGAAACCGATGCCAAAATGATGGCAGAATTAGATAAAGAATTCGGTCCGGTTGATACACCAGAAAAAACAAAAACAAGATTACACAATAGTCCCTACAAGGAAGAAAAGAAGGATCAATAATTCACCTTCATAATTGGCCGACAAACAATTTTGTTTGCATGTTACATTATTGTAGCTTTTACTGTTTACTTTTTGACTTGTGATACAAAACGCGTTATACGCAATTATAAGCGAATATTCGCTGTAATATTTGGTGCTAGAGCATTTATATAAAGAGGACATAGTGTTTAGTTAGAGGCACCGGTTTTCACAACCACTCCTCTCTTCTCTTGTAAAAATCTTTCAGCAATAATATTTGAAGTTTAAAGTTTTGAATTTTCAAGCCTTTGATACTGGTAATTACTCATACTATTTTTTATTGGTGTATGATCGCCTAACTTAGAGGCTAAACCTCTAAGTGTTGGAACATCACCATGCTCAACAGATTATCATAATAAAAAAGAGATCATAAATCTTGACAAGGGTAAAAATTTAAGAGGATTCGTGGGATAGGGTTATAGCCCATCTAAGATGTTAATGTGGGTGGTCGACCGCCTGGGGACCCGTTTAAGCCAAAAAGCCAAGAAGGTGTGGGGCGTTTTGGGTCTGACCTGTACTGACCAGATATTAGCATCCTGGACAACGGCTATGTAAAATCACTATTAGCATCCTGGACAACGGCTGTGTAAAATCACCAACGTTTAATCGATTCTCTTAACCTCTTTAGCCTTGTCTAAGTTTTATGGTTTTCTCCTCTTTTCCATAAAAGGTCCTGCCTTGAGTGGTATCAGAGCCATGTTAATTCTGTTGATGTATGAGTGTATGTTTCAACACTTAAATTCTGATATTCAAATATGAATATTATAAAATCAGAAGATACTGTTAAAACAATATGGAGGAAGAATATCATATTCCTCATAATTTAGATTTATTAAATAAATAGACTATTCCCAAAATTGATTACAAACTAATATATAAATTAGGAACTTTTGAAAAATTGGGATTAAAACAAGTTGTTAAAACAACTGAGGAAACATTTTCCTTAAACACAGATGAAATGATAATAAAATTATTATCAAAAAGAGATTTACAAAAATATAAAAAAGAATATAAATTTATTCATATAGGACTAGTGCAAATTGCACTTAAGCCTTTAACTTTAGAAGGCTTACCAGAAAGTTTTGTAGCAGCTCTTAGAGATGCTAAAACTTAAATTGGAAACAATCCCTTATGGGAATTATTCAATCTAGTCTGGCTCATGGCCCAGTTTATTTTAATGTTTATCCTAATCTGCAATTATCATTATCTGAGGTCAATATTTAAGATGCTTTAACTCTAAATGTTAAAACGCATGGCTACAATTATGTACCAGGATCAGAGGTAATATATATCTGTTATAGAATTATTATAAACCTTTATTTACACTCAATTCTCATTGTAAAATGGTAGATAAACCTTTAAATGAAACTATTCTAATAGAAACTAATTTTAGTAAAGCTCATATTACAACTAGAAGAAAAATAAAATGGAAAGAAATTAATTTTCCAGAAAATTGGGTATTAGATAAAGCAAGCCCATCTCAACAATATGTGGATAATAATCTAATAAATATTTCACAAACAAACGACGGGTCAGTACAAATACAATTTGAAAATAATAAAATAAAATATGAACCCTCCTTATCAAAATCTGTGTCATCACACTATTATATTTCTCCTGTAGATTACACAGTTAGAAGTCCTTCTAGGGCATCAACATCTAGGATTAAGGAAGAATTTCCTGAAAGAAAAATAGATGAATTAAGAATAAACTCGGATAACATAGTTCGAGGAATTAGAATAGATCCGGAACCAAACGAATCAGAGATAAATTTTGTATAAATATGAATCAAAAAGAAAAATTAGATTTTACTCGGGATCACCGATTAGAGAAGAAATCTCTAATGAATTTCTCCAACTCAAATGGGAATTATTTAGAACATGGTTTTTCAAAAATTTTGAAAAAACAGATAAAAAAATTTTTAGAGAAGAATATTATAATGAATTAAAAGAAAAACTAGAGATCATACCTTTTGTTCCATGGTTTATTGAAAAATATACTAATAGTATTATTTCTGTCATAGAAAGAAATTTTAATATTAATAGAAACATAGTATCAAATGTTTTCCCACCTACTAATGGTTTTAAAATTGAAAAACAAGGAGAAGAAAGGTATTATCAAGCTTTTTAAAAACTTCTGGAAGGTGAAACCTTACAGATAACAATTTCTCATATAAATGGTTTGATAAAACATAAAATTATTCAAATCTGTATTTAAAAATAATTGGAGAACAACTCCAATATATTTCTAAAAAAATGGATAAAATTTTATGCAATTTCAAAGAAAAACAAAGTGTCATAATAAATGACCAGTTAAAAGAAAAGAATCTATTGCTACTCCTAGTATTCAATTACCACCTAAGGTAACAGATTTCAAAACGAAATCTGAAAAAAATTTAATGCAAACATTAAATGATTCAATTAATATTTTGAAAAATTTAAAAATAAATACATTAACGGATTTTGAAGATAGTCTAAGAGAAGAAGATTATAAGCAGAAGATCAATGATGAAATCATGAAGTTATCTAAGTTTGCTAATAAGCCAACTCAGAGGATGTATTATTATCTTAGGCCTACTCCACAGGATGTTCTAATAGAAGAACAGGAATACGTAATTAGTAATTCGTATAGTGGAAAAATGATCTATGAATGGAACATAGATGGTCAAACAGAAGGGCAGATTTATAATATTGTCCATAGGATGCTTATGTATAACATTATTTGTCAGAATAATAAGAATACGACTAAGACAATAGCTCAAATGATTATATCAGGTTTTACGGGCCAACTTAAAGGTTGGTGGAATAATTATCTATCAGATTCAGATAGACAAGAAATCCTCAATAGTACAAAAGAGGATAATGGGTTTGTAGATAACAACTCAGTTTATACTTTGATAGTTATATTATAGAACACTTTACAGGCAGATGGTCTGATAATTCGGAGAATATTAGGACTCTTCTACACCCAATAGAAGAATCAGAATTATATCTGAAGAATATAAGAGAAATTATTACTTCTTAAAAATGGCATGGAAAAATTAAACTACTAATAGGAAATGATTTCTTAATAGAAGTAACTGCACTCTTTGATAGCGGTGCAGATTTAAATTGTATACAGGAAGGATTAATTCCTACAAAGTATTATTATAAAACTACCCATACTCTCAGTCATGTTGGGAAAGATAAATTAGAGGTAAATTATAAAATCCCTCAAGATTTTATTTGTCAAAATAATACCTGTATTAATACAAGCTTTGTATTAGTAAAGAATCTTGGAAACCAAGTTATACTTGGAAGTCCTTTCTTTGATAAAATATTTCCTTTGAAAAATGTAGATCGTACTGGAATAACTGGTACGTATTAAGTGGAGTTATCCGACATTCCATGTATCTCGTCTAAGAAAGTGCTCAATCAGTGAGGATATGATGGTGCCACTTGAGAATGCCAAGATGGATGAGGGATTCAACTACGTGGAGCAACTGAGGGTCATTCATGGTAGAAGGAAAAGAAGGGCTAAGTCGAATGGTGGTTCCACCTGTGCGAGTATAGTGGAGCCCAGAAGGGGACTAAGCCTACGTGTAAGATCAAGGAAGAGGTGAGACAGCGTTACCCGTGACTGTTCGAGAAGCGACAGGTTTCGGGGACGAAACCTATATAACGGGGGTGGACTTGTAACACCCCGAATTTTATTAAAAAGAAAACGAAAAGAAAAGTATCTAGAAAGAAAAAACAATGGATACAAAAGGAAGGGGGCAAAGTGAAAAAGTGCACAAACTTTATTATTTTAATAATAAAAGAGGCATGGACGCCCCATAAAAGCAAATCTGCTTTTTGGCTCTCGGCCAAAGCAGAAAGAGGAAGAAAGAATCGGGTTTTTTGGAGAAGAAGAAGGAAGAAGAAGCTGAAAAAAGGTTATTTCTCGGGTTTATGTTCGGTTTTAGCTTAGTTTGCAGCTTGTAACAGAAGCTCTCGATGTTTTAGAAGGTTGTTCTCGGGATTTTGAAGCTGAAATCGCAGGTGGAAGTGTTTTGTTTGAAGAGCTGCTTCAGGTGAGTTTCTAGAACCCCTCTTTTATAGATTTTAAGGTGTTTTGGGGCTATTATGCATACCGGGAAAAGGTTTTTAAAGATAACCGTATGTTTCAGCTTTTTGTTCGATGTATGTGCTGTGGTTGTATGTTCTAGGCTTGTTTATGGTTTAGTATGGTGCTTGGTAAGTTTTAGATGCCCTTAGCATGTTAGATCTATGTTTGGATGGTGTTGGAATGATGTTCGGGTGAATTTGGCAGTGTTAGACATGTTTCCGAATGTTCTCATTCGTCCGAACAGGGCTGATGCGCCCGAACAGGGCTGATGCGCCCAGGTCATGCGCCTGAATAGTGTTTCGTGCGCCCAGAAAGTGAAAACGGCTAAGTGTGGGCCATGCGCCTGCATAGTGCCCATGCGCCCAGAATTGTTTCTGTGGTTAAGTGTTGGGACGCCCGAAGAGGGCTCATGCGCCCAAATAGTGCTGATGCGCCCAGGAGCTTTTATACTTAGAATTTTATGCTGATGCGCCTAGAATGACTTGTTATGCCTAGTTTTGGACTTAGGGCTTTCTTAGGGGCTTTAAGAAGTGATGTTTGAGATAGCTCCCGTTGGGATGTGTTGGCTTATGTATGATGTATGACTTTACGTGGTATGGCTATGAATGAACGTTAAGTATTATGTAACGAAGTGAAAGATAACAATAATGAATAGTGGAACGTAATAATAGTCTTGCAAGCAAGACTGAGGTGAGTGACTGTGTGTCACAAAAGACTAGTAGGCCATGGTTGGGGTGAGTGACTGTGTTGTCACAACAGACTTGTATGCCAGGCTGAGTGAGTGATTGTGTGTCACAACAGACTCATGAGTGGTTTAATCAATGAGATTGACCCGAAGGGAGTCCTTGTGGCTCGAAGGGAGTCTTTGTGGCTCGAAGGGAGTCCTTGTGACTCGAAGGGAGTCCTTGTGACTCGAAGGGAGTCCTTATGACTCGAAGGGAGTCCTTGTGACTCGAAGGGAGTCCTTGTGGCTCGAAGGGAGTCCTTGTGGCTAGAAGGGAGTCTTTGTGGCTCGAAGGGAGTCTTTATGGCTCGAAGGGAGTCTTTGTGGCTCGAAGGGAGTCCTTGTGGCTCGAAGGGAGTCGTTGTGGCTCGAAGGGAGTCCTTGTGACTCGAAGGGAGTCCTTGTGACTCGAAGGGAGTCCTTGTGACTCGAAGGGAGTCTTTGTGCCTCGAAGGGAGTCTTTGTGGCTCGAAGGGAGTCTTTGTGACTCGAAGGGAATCTTTGTGACTCGAAGGGGATCCTTGTCGCGTACCCCGGTACTGTCAGTCTTCGGACATGAGCCGGGGATATTGCATGAGACAGGAACCATATTGAAGTGAAAGATAATGATGAATGTACGAATTGAACAATGATGAAGATAATAATAATATTATCAATGTGTACGTATGATGTGTGATCGCATACGATTACAAAGGTTATGTTTTAACGAAAGTAGAGTATTTTAATTATAAAACTAGAGCTCACTCAGCGTCGCTAACTTTTTGTATGCATGATAGTTGGCAGGTATTTTGTTGATGCTGAGGAGTTGCAGACATGGATGCATACGCTACTGGGAGTGTTTCGAAGACTGGCATCCACATTTTGGACATGTTATTGTATTTTGAAATGTAAATGATTTATGTAATGAGATAACATGTCCTAATTATAAATGAAAGTTATTAATTTCCGCTGCAAAGAAATGAGTATTTTAAATAATTTATGCGATGACGGTCCAGCTGTAAACGTCTAGGGAACGGGGCCTTACAAGTTGGTATCAGAGCTAAAGTTTAAGAGAATTGGGCAAATATTTTCAAAAGAACCTAATCTTAAACTGAGAATGGGACGAAAAGGAAAAGGATGCCAGTCCTAGTAGCTACGTTCCTGCAGGTAAAAGTTCTATGTAAAAGGGTTTTATGTAAGTTAATGTTAACCGGTATTATGTGCGCATGTTATGTGCTTGTGTGCTTTGGTGTAGATTTAGATACTGATGTAGTCAGGATAGGAAATGCTTGGGGAATGAAGAGTAAAGTAAGTGGCTAAACACAACTGGCCACTGTGATTAGGGACTTACTATACTTGACATATCTTGAGCTATTACCTTGAATGACCGTGTTAGTGTTTGAATCTTATAGCGTGTTTGAGGATGGCTGGTGGTAGGTCTTCTGAGGCTTCACGAGGTGGAGGTCGTGATGGACGTGGTGTTAGGCCACGTGTTACGAGGAGCAGAGCTAAGAATGCTGAGATGGCTCCTGATGAGCCAGCGCTTCATCACCAGGACGGTGAGGACGGGAGTGCTAATCTGAGAGCCTCAATGAAGGAGGCAGTAGCATAGGAAATCCAATAGGTCATGCAGACGATTCTGCCGACTGTAGTGACCAATGTCATTAGAGCTATGAAGGAGGATGAGAAGAAGGAGAGTGAGAAGAGGAGAACTGCATGACGAGGAGGTGAAGTCGGAAGTTCTAGGGATATGGAGCAACCCGATGCTGGCATGGTTGTCTCAAGTGACGATAAGGAGGATGAGGAAGCTATGCAGGAAACTGCGAAGGGATGCAGCTATGGAGCATTCCAAAGGTGTAGGCCTCCTGTGTTTGATGGAAATAGGAGCGCTGCTGCTGCACAACGTTGGGTGAGAGAGATGGAAGCGGTACTTGATATCAGCGAGTGCCGCGAGGATCAGAAGGTGAAGTTTGCTACCCACTCATTTGTGGATTCAGCCTTATGCTGGTGGGATAACATTGTCCAGGCTGAGGGTACCAGAGCAATCGGGAGGATGAGGTGGAAGGAGCTGAAAAGGTTGGTGATCGAGGAGTTTTGCCCTCATAGAGAACTTGACAAAGTTGAGAGGGAGTTCCTGCGGCTGGAGGCGGGGACGATGACTCACCAACAGTACACCACAAAGTTTAACGAGATGGCAAGACTAGTGCCAGATCAGGTGACACCAGTGTCACAAAAGATTAAAAGGTATATTTCGAGGTCTGCCGGTAGATATCCGCAGACATCTGGTCGTTGCCCGACCAAGCACGTTTAGGTTGGCGGTCGATTTGGCTGGGAGGCTGTATGACGAGCGAGACGCAGTGGCGATGATGGATGAGGAGGAAGAGAAGAGTTATGTTAAGAATGGGAACGGAAGGCGGGATGATGATGATGGTGAATTTGTGGCTGGAGGTAAGATGATGAGGTTCGATGATCGGAAGAGGATGTCTGAGAGGGAAGAGGTATGCAAGAAATGTGGGAAGGAGCATGCAGGAATATGTAAGCAGGGATCGAATCTCTGTTTTCAGTGTGGAAAGGAGGGCCACTTAGCGAGGGATTGTCGTGCAATAAGATGTTACAGGTGTGGTGAGAGTGGACACAGGAGCAGAGACTGCACGAAGTCAAGGGCTGGAAGCTCCGATCCAAGGAAGGAGAGCAGAAGATGAAGGTTAGAGCATTCGCTACGACTAGGAGGAGGCTAGAGCGGACTTCGACATGACATCAGGTACGTTTCTGGTAAGTTAAATTTATGCCTCTATGCTTTAAATTATGGTGCTAGTAGTAGTTTCATTTCTGCTGCCTTTGTGTTAAGTTGCACATTAGGAGTAGGAAGATCGATGCATCCTTCGATGTAGAAATTGCTATTGGTAAGTCCACTAGGTTACCGGATGTCCTAGAGAATTGCACGATAGTATTGAGAGAGCACATGTTTCCTGCTAGACTATTCAGGACAGACATGGATGGATAGACGTGTGCCTTTGGAAGGATTGGCTAGCAGCCTATGAGGCAAACACCAAGTGTTGCAACAAGGTGGTTTGAACAGCCGCGCCTGACAAGAGTTCGGTGCTGACCTACGGCGATGGAGTAATGATGAAGGCCTCATTTTGGGAGAGAAGATCACCCGATTTCAAAAGTGAGTGAAGCCAATACTGAGGTGTAAAGAACTAATCTGAACTGCTGCTCAGGTAGGAGAAGTGGCATGTCGACTGGAGCTACCCGACGTGTTAAGTGGAGTTATCTGACATTCCATGTATCTCGTCTAAGAAAGTGCTCAATCAGTGAGGATACGATCGTGCCACTTGAGAATGCCAAGATGGATGAGGGATTCAACTACGTGGAGTAACTGAGGGTCATTCATGGTAGAAGGAAAAGAAGGGCTAAGGAGAATGGTGGGTCCACCTGTGCGAGTACAGTGGAGCCCAGAAGGGGACTAAGCCTACGTGTAAGATCAAGGAAGAGGTGAGACAGCGTTACCCGTGACTGTTCGAGAAGCGACAGGTTTCGAGGACGAAACCTATATAAGGGGGGTGGACTTGTAACACCCCGAATTTTATTAAAAAGAAAACGAAAAGAAAAATATCTAGAAAGAAAAAACAATGGATACAAAAGGAAGGGGCAAAGTGCAAAAGTGCACAAACTTTATTATTTTAATAATAAAAGAGGCATGGCCGCCCCATAAAAGCAAATCTGTTTTTTTTGGCTCTCGGCCAAAGCAGAAAGAGGAAAAACAATCGGTTTTTTTGGAGAAGAAGAAGGAAGAAGAAGCTGCAAAAAGGTTATTTCTTGGGTTTATGTTCGGTTTTAGCTTAGTTTGCAGCTTCTAACCGAAGCTCTCTATGTTTTAGAAGGTTGTTCTTGGGATTTTGAAGCTGAAATCACAGGTGGAAGTGTTTAGTTTGAAGAGCTGCTTCAGGTGAGTTTCTAGAACCCCTCTTTTACAGATTTAAAGTGTTTTGGGGCTATTATGCATACCGGGAAAAGGTTTTTAAAGATAACCGTATGTTTCAGCTTTTTGTTCGATGTATGTGTTGTGGTTGTATGTTCGGGCTTTCTTATGGTTTAGTATGGTGCTTGGTAAGTTTTAGATGCCCTTAGCATGTTAGATCTATGTTTGGATGGTGTTGGAATGATGTTCGGGTGAATTTGGCAGTGTTAGACATGTTTCAAAATGTTCTCATGCGCCCAAGTGTCATGTGCCTAAGTGTTCTCATGCACCCGAACGGGGCTGATGCGCCCGAATAGGGCTGATGCGCCCAGGTCATGCGCCTGAATAGTGGTTCGTGCGCCCAGAAAGTGAAAACGGCTAAGTGTGGGCCATGCGCCTGCATAGTGCCCATGCGCCCAGAATTGTTTCTTTGGCTAAGTGTTGGGACGCCCGAAGAGGGCTCATGCGCCCAAATAGTGCTGATGCGCCGAGGAGCTTTTATACTTAGAATTTTATGCTGATGCGCCAAAAATGACTTGTTGTGCCTAGTTTTGGACTTAGGGCTTTCTTAGGGGCTTTAAGAAGTGATGTTTGAGATAGGTCCCATTGGGATGTGTTGGCTTATGTATGATGTATGACTTTACGTGGTATGGCTATGAATGAACGTTAAGTATTATGTAACGAAGTGAAAGATAACAATAATGAAAAGTGGAACGTAATAATAGTCTTGCAAGCAAGACTGAGGTGAGTGACAGTGTGTCACAAAAGACTCGTAGGCCATGGTTGGGGTGAGTGACTGTGTTGTCACAATAGACTTGTATGCCAGGCTGAGGTGAGTGACTGTGTGTCACAATAGACTCGTGAGGGGTTTAATCCATGAGATTGACCCGAAGGGAGTCCTTGTGGCTCGAAGGGAGTCTTTGTGGCTCGAAGGGAGTCCTTGTGACTCGAAGGGAGTCCTTGTGACTCGAAGGGAGTCCTTGTGACTCGAAGGGAGTCTTTATGGCTCGAAGGGAGTCATTGTGGCTCGAAGGGAGTCCTTGTAGCTCGAAGGGAGTCCTTGTGACTCGAAGGGAGTCCTTGTGACTCGAAGGGAGTCCTTGTGACTCGAAGGGTGTCCCTGTGGCTCGAAGGGAGTCTTTGTGGCTCGAAGGGAGTCTTTGTGACTCGAAGGGGATCTTTGTGACTGGAAGGGGATCCTTGTCGCGTACCCCGATACTGTCGGTCTTTGGACATGAGCCGGGGTATTGCATGAGACAGGATCCATATTGAAGTGAAAGATAATGATGAATGTACGAATTGAACAATGATGAAGATAATAAATATTATCAATGTATACGTATGATGTGTGATCGCATATGATTAAGAAGGTTATGTTTTAACGAAAGTAAAGTATTTTATTTATAAAACTAGAACTCACTCAGCGTCGCTGACTTTTTGTATGTATGATAGTTGGCAGGTATTTTGTTGATGCTGAGGAGTTGTAGGTATGGATGCATACGCTACTGGGAGTGTTTCGAAGACTAGCATCCATATTTTGGACATGTTATTGTATTTGAAATGTAAATGATTTATGTAATGAGATAACATGTCCTTGTTATAAATGAAAGTTATTAATTTTCGCTGCAAAGAAACGAGTATTTTAAATAATTTATCGATGACGGTCCAGCTGTAAGCGTCCGGGAACGGGGCCTTACAAAGACTTATTAGACAAATATACGAGTCAAATATATTTTCTAATTTGATCTATAGTCAGGATACTGGCAAATACAAATGAAGAAAAGGACAGGTATAAAACTGCTTTTACAGTACCTGTTGGGCATTACGAATGGAATGTTATGCCATTTTGATTAAAAAATGCCCATCAGAATTTTAAAATATTATGAATGATATTTTCATTCCTTACAGTGAATTTATTATTGTTTATATTGACGATATCCTTGTATTTTCAAAGGATATTGAATCTCATTTAAAACATTTAGAGATATTCAAAAAATAATCTTAAAAATGGTTTAGTTATATCTAGACCAAAGATGTCGCTTTTCCAAACTAAAGTCAGATTTTTAGATCATAATATTAATCAAGGAAATATATTCCAATCAATAGAAGTATTGAATTTGCATCCAAATTTCCAGATGAGATTCGGGATAAACTCAATTATAAAGATTTCTTGGAAGTTTAAATTACATTCTTCCTTATTATAAAAATTTAGCAGAAGTTACTGCTTTATTATACGATAGGCTAAGGAAAAATCCTAAGCCATGGTCTATTGATCATACTAAAGCAGTTCAAAAGATTAAGCAAAAGGTTCAAACCTTCCTTGCTTAATGAAAGCAAACCCAGAATGGGAAAAGTAGCAAACCCAGAATGGGAAAAGATTGTTGAAACTGATGCCTCAGATATAGGTATGGAGGTATATTAAAACAAATATCTCCAATTAATAAACAAGAATATCTTGTCAGGTTTCATTCTGGAAATGGAATGAAAGCCAAAAGAATTTGCAACTGTTGCAAAAGAAATTCTTGCAATAGTTAAATGTGTATTAAAATTTCAAGACGATTATTCAATAAGAAATTCATAATTAAAACTGACTGCAATGCAGCTAAATACATGTTTAATAAAGATTTTATTTGCTAGATGGCAATCTCATCTCGCACCTTTTGATTTTGAAATAATTTATGAAAAAGGACTGATAATAGTCTTCCTGATTTTCTTACAAGAGAATATTTAAATCGATGAGTCAACCAAGAGGAATTTTGCAAGTAGCAATGAGCATCATCATTGAAAGAAAAGGTGATATCCAAATTGAATTAATAGGATTGAATAATAATATTCAAGAAATAAAAGAAATTCCTTTATATCGGAAAAGGCAAAAGATTATGCTATTAAACATATTGAATATAGAATAAGATCCTTGAATAATCAACTAAAGGATCTAAAATATAAAGAAATGATACTTTCTTATGGATAAATATTCTAATCCTGATGTTTAAGTTTTCAGGAATGATCCCCTGGGAAAGGGGAAGAGGTCGTTGAAGATCTTCCTCTTATAGGGGAAGAGGAGCAGGCAGAGTTATCCATCAAATAGGTAACAAAAAGCTTATAGCTTTTAACAATGCATCAACTTCATCAAATATACTTGATAAAGATACAGTAAAGGAATTTCTAGCCTTTAAAGCTTCTCAGAGACATAACCCAGAAGAAGTAGCATCATATGCTAAAACCCTCATAAATAAAGTGAGAATGAAGGTTGGGAAATACACCCAACAAAGAAGTCATACTTCTTTTAGATCATAAAGATCAAAAATGGAAATCAACCTTGGCTCATAGTCAAGAGATTTTGATCAGGGATACTATCCCAACGAGACATATAAGTCTCGAATATATTATGAAGAAATATAAAAGCAGAATCTGCGAAATTACCCATTATACTGGGAATAATAAAGATCATAGCTTTAGTAAAATCATTATTAAACAGATCATATGTGGAAACTTGGGGGACTTTGGGGACGTCCCCCTAAGAGACAGGGAAATTTTACACCCTGAAACAAAAACTCCCATTAGATATACTATTGGGATTATGTTAAAGCTTTTCAAAGGGCATTCTTATATGAAAACCCTAATCATAAACACTCATGGTTCATAAAGATTTGTCATACAATTATGAATCAGAAATACCAGCATGGTTTTATCAATGGTGGCAATCATACGGTCCATCTATTGATAATTTTATAAAGAAATCTAAAAAATTTAAAAATTTATATACCCAATGGGTAGAACTTTCTCCAGCCTTAATAGAGGCACAACATAATAATACTTTTATAGAGGGAATGGTCTCTTTACATTATTTTGTCCAGTTCAGTATCCCTTGGATATGGAAATGGATTCTGGAAACTGGTTATACCAGTGAAAATATTTTCTGTTTAAAAAGAGCTTATATGACTAAGTTCAGGAAAAAAATGATGGATAAGGAGGAAGATGGCAAAATCAAATGCCAAGACACTCTGGATCAAATCCAGAAAACAATTGATCTATATAAAAGACAGCAGCAGATAAAGCAGCAGAGGGAATCTCCGAGCCCATTCCAACACATTGTAAGAAAAATTAAAATGATTAAAGGCCCGGATGATATAGTGACCAAGATATGATAAATATTATCTGGAAGAAGTTAAGAAGGATATAGCCAAGAACTTCAAAAGAAATGATGAATCATCTTCAACAAGGGGCAGAATCAAGCTCTTCCCAGATGAATCAAGAAGACTCCCAGTTATACCAGGATAGTCAAGATGAAAATGAATCTATTGACGATGAAACCTATGCCAAATTGATGGCAAAATTAGACGAAGAATTCGGTCAGGTTGATACACTAGAAAAACAAAAACAAGAGGACACAATAGGCCCTACAAGGAAGAAAAGAAAGATCATAATTCAACTTCATAATTGGCCGACAAATAATTTTTGCATGTTTTATTATTGTAGCTTTTACTGTTTACTTTTTGACTTGATACAAAACGCGTTATACGCAATATAAGCGAATATTCGCTGTAATATTCGGTGCTAGAGTCTCTATATAAAGAGGACTTAGTGTTTAGTTAGAGGCACCGGTTTTCACAACCACTCCTCTCTTCTCTTGTAAAAATCTTTCAGCAATAATATTTGAAGTTTAAAGTTTTCAAGTCTTTATTCCTGGAAATTTCTATTCTTTCTTTTATATTAATATTTGTGTTTGATGCCTCAATGAGAGGCTAACCTCTAAGTGTTGGAACATCACCATGCTTAACAGAATTATCATAATAAAAAAAAGAGATGTTAAATCTTTACAAGGGTAAAAATTAAGAGGATTGTGGGATAGGGTTATAGCCCATCTAAGATGTTAATGTGGGTGGTCGAACCACCTGGGGACCCGTTTAAGGCAAAAAGCCAAGAAGGCGTGGGGCGTTTGGGTCTGACCTGTACTGACCACATATTAGCATCCTGGACAACGGCTGTGTAAAAATCACCAACGTTCCATCGATTCTCTTAACTCTTTAGCCTTGTCCAAGTTTTATGGTTTCTCCTCTTTTCCCATAAAAGGCTCAAGGTAGGACCTTTTATGGAAAGAGGAGAAAACCATAAACTTGGACAAGGCTAAAGCAGGTTAAGAGAATCGATGGAACGTTGGTGATTTACACAGCCGTTGTCCAGGATGCTAATATGTGGTCAGTACAGGTCAGACCCAAAACGCCCCACGCCTTCTTGGCTTTTGGCTTAAACGGGTCCCCAGGCGGTCGACCACCCACATTAACATCTTAGATGGGCTATAACCCTATCCCACGAATCCTCTTAAATTTTTACCCTTGTCAAGATTTAAGATCTCTTTTTATTATGATAATCTGTTGAGCATGGTGATGTTCCAACACTTAGAGGTTTAGCCTCTAAGTGAGGCGATCATACACAATATAAATATAAAGAAAGAATGGAAAATTACCATAATTTGAAAGCTTCAAACTTAAACTTCAAATATATCACTGAAATATTTTTACAAGAGAGAGAAGAGAGGAGTGGTTGTGAAAACCGGTGCCTCTAACTAAAACACTAAGTCCTTTATATAGAGGCTCTAGCACTGAATATTTATAGCGAATATTTACTTATAATTACGTATAACGCGTTTTGTATCACAAGTCAAAAAGTAAACAGTAAAAGCTATAATAATGTAACATGCAAACAAAATTGTTTGTCGGCCAATTAGGAAGGTGATTATTGATTCTTCATTTCTTCCTTGTAGGGCATATTGTTTCCTCTTGTTTTTTGTTTTTCTGGTGTATCAACCGGACTGAATTCTTCGTCTAAATTTGCCATCATTTTGGCAAGGTTTCATAGTCAATAGATTCATTTTCATCTTGACTGTCCTGGTATAACTGGGAGTCTTCTTGATTCATCTGGGAAGAGCTTGATTCTGCCCTTGTTGAAGATGATTCATCTTTTCTTTTGAAGTTCTTGGCTATATCCTTCTTAATTCTTCCAGATGATATTTCATCATATCTTGGTCACTTATCATTCGTGCCTTAATCATTTAATTTTCTAACAATGTGTTGGAATGGGCTCGGAGATTCCCTCTGCTGCTTTATCTGCTGCTGTCTTTTATATAGATCAATTGTTTTCTGGATTTGATCCAGAGGTCTTAGCATTTGATTTTGCCATCTTCCTCCTTATCCATTATTTTTTTCCAGAACTTAGTCATATAAGCTCTTTTTAAACAGAAAATATTTTCACTGGTATAACCAGTTTCCGAAATCCTTTCCATATCCAAGGGATACTGAACTGGACCAAAATAATGTAAAGAAGCCATTCCCTCTATAAAAGTAGATTATGTTGTGCCTCTATTAAGGCTGGAGAAAGTTCTACCCATTGGTATATAAATTTTTAAATTTTTTAGATTCATTTATAAAAAATATCAATAGATGGACCGTATGACTGCCACCATTGATAAAACCATGCTGGTATTTCTGATTCATAATTTGTAGGACAAATCTTTATGAACCATGAGTGTTTATGATTAGGGTTTTCATATAAGAATGCCTTTTGAAAAGCTTTAACATAATCTCATAGTTATATCTAATGGGAGTTTTGGTTTCAGGGTGTAAAATTTTCCCTGTTTCTTAGGGGTGATGTCCCCCAAGTTTCCACAGATATGATCTGTTTTTTAATAATGATTTTAAACCTAAAGCTATTATATTTATTATTCCCGGTACAATGGGTA
>JACCIY010001365.1:0-41334 GCA_025506505.1 Flaveria sonorensis | reverse complement strand
TTCTTCTATTCATAACTGTGCAGATCTACCTTTCTTTATTAGCTCATTAGTTCATTTGGTGACCTTAATCTGGAGAAGAAGTTCCTCAATCCGGAGAAGAAGTTCATCGTCGATCATCACTCTCTATAATCGATCAGGTTCGTCTTCTTCTGGCATCAATTCCTAACCTCAATTTGCAGAAACCCTAAAACAAACACCTACAATAATTGTTGATTATCACTTCTTATACCCTAACGAAGTAACAATCTTTCAATTTGGAGAAACCCCAAACAACGACCTACAATAATCGTCGATTATTGAACATGTTATTATATCTTCAAATAATTGAATTTTGGTACTTTGAAAAATCGAGATTAGTTTGGTTCACAAGTTTCTACTTTCAATTGCTGGATATGAATATTATCGTAAGCGTAAGCTATCGTATCATCGGTTTGGGATAGTAGTGGCAGCCAATAATAAGTATGGCTTTCTGATTTTGCTTCTTTTCGGTTGTTTCACATTAATTTAATCGCTTTGGATCTCTAATGGACACATTGTTCTTTATGCTGTCTAATGAAACTACAAATTTGGCTATCAATCTGTTTTCCATGTTAAATTTCTTTTTTTTTTTTGTTTATATGTCTTTGTAATCATTTGTTCTAGTGTGTTGAAATTCATCTTTATATGTATCAACTTCTCATTATATCTTGTTGTAACACTTATCTGTCGTTGTACATGTGTACTACTCAATTTATTCTTAAAAATGGATTAACTAAATTGAGAAGTGTGGAAAGTCCATCTATATAGCATCTTAGCTTTCTAGTTAGTTGATATCTTGTTTGTTTGTAGACAACAAGCGCTTGTCAGATAGAAAGGTGGAGAAGTTTCAGAAGAACATCAAGAAACATGGCGTTGTGCCTGAAACAGCAACAAAGAAGAAAGACTCCTACCCTGTGGGCCCTATAATGCTTGGATTTTTCATCTTTGTTGTAATAGGCTCCTGTAGTAAATTTCTTATTTAAACTTTGTCCCTATATTTTTCATTTTAGTTTTCTAATATATAGTTACAAAGGCATTAAACTTCCAGTCTATCAAAATGCTAATTATCTGTGATTTTTGACTTTTAAAAGAGTTTTTTCGTTGACTTTGTTGTATGAATATGATTGTTACGTGCTGCAAAGATAAAATAGTATTTCAAATGCACAATGTATTGAATGTATTTGACATTCTCATTGATGAATGTGTTTTATTATGTATATGACATATGTAGTGTAGTGAAGTTAATCATACAAAATATTTTTTTAAAACCAAGCTAGAATGTATCTGGATTCATATAGCACGGTTGCTTAGGAAGTTTTGTTAGAATGGCTTGCTATTTTTAGGGTTTAAGGGTTCTGATAGACTAGGAGAAATTCCTCATTATTTCATTAGGAAGAAATTTTGGCGTTTGGAAGCATCATATAATGTCACCCGCCAGCAGTTAACATAGGCAATGAATTAGAGGTGTAAATGTCAACCCATTTATCTAAAACGGGTTGATTTGGGTTGATGTTATCTCCAGAGCGGTCAAATGGGTTAAAATTTAATTTTTAACTACTGTGGAAACATGTCAAGGGTCAAACCGACTGATCTGGTCATTACTTGTGTAAATGCTTTAGACCTACTTCTTAATTGCTTTAGACCTACTTCTTAATTGCTATTAATTTGATTTCTATAGCTTACATATATGATATGAATCTATCTTGCATTTTGTGATGTATATCTTTTAATTATAGGAGCCAAAGAAAATGCCAAGTAACACTGAGTTTGAGGATGAAGTTAGTTCATTTAATTCAAGTAGAGACCATTCTATAGTTTGGAATTATTTTGATAAATTATCTGCTGGACAAGATGGGGCTAAGAAAGCGAGTTGTACTGCTTGTGGAAAGGTGTATAGTACTAATAAGGGAACATCTAACATGAAACGTCATATCCCTAAGTGTTCAACCTTGATGAACCCGGCCAACCAACAAAACGTGTCCCTTTAGATCAAGCAATGTATAGGGAAAATTAGCATTATATATCATTAAACACAACTATCCTTTTAGTTATGTTGAACATGAGGGGACAAGAGATTTGCATAAATTTTTACACCGTGATGTGAATACCATAACAAGAAACACTGCAAAAGCTGATGTCCTAAAAATATATGATAGAGAGAAGACAATTCTTAAAGAGAAGTTACAAAAAATAAGTAGTAGAATATGCTTGACTGCTGATTTATGGAGTTCTATCACGACAGACGGATATATGGCATTGACGCTCACTATATTGATGAGAATTGGTTCTAAGAAAAGAACGTGTTGAACTTTAAAGTTTACCACCTCCATATAGTGGTAAACTTTTAGCAGAGTATTGATTAATTTTTTACAGATTGGGGCATAGAGAAAAGTTTTTTTACGATCACATTAGACAATGCTAAATATAATGATGTTTTAGTAGATGTTTAAGCAGTCATTTGCGTTTAAACAATGTTTTAGTTTGTGAGGGAGATTTTACTCATGTGCGTTGTAGTGCACATTGTTAAATCTTATTGTTCAAGGGATTAAAGGTAATTGAAGGAGCCATCGAGTAAGGTTCGAGAGTCGGTAAGTTTATTAGAGGAAGTGCTGCTAGACAGTATAAGTTTGCCAGAAGTATACATTATCTTTCATTACAATGTGGGAAACATGTATGCCAAGATGTTTGCAACTAGATGGAATTCTACATATCTTATGCTCGATAGCTCGGCCTATCGTAACGCTTATGCTCGGTTAGCACTAGTTGATTCTAGTTATAAGACTTTTCCATCAAAAGAGGAATGACAGGGTTGAAATAATCACAGAATTTTGTGAAACATTTTTATCATATCACACTTTATTTCTGGTAGCTCTTATCCTACATCAAACTTATACTTTCATAATGTATGGAAAATCCAAAGTGTATTGAAGATGAGATCAACAATCCTGATAATGTGATAAGCGGTATGGCAAGAAATGAAGAAAAAGTTGATAATATTGGGAAATTAAGCATGATATTGTCTTTTGTGGTTGTTCTAGATCCACGATACCAGTTTAAGGTTGTTGAGTTTTGTTTGAGAAAACTTAACATGACAAATGAACAACGTAAAAAGAAATTGGAGATTATTTTTAAAGGTATGCATAAGCTATATAATAAGGAGTATGGTGTTTTTTCAACGACAAGTTCTTAATGTCTTAATGGCCGGGTTCAAGTATTAGTGTTGACACATTGGATGATTTGGATGGATTTGAATCCTTTCAAAGTGAATTTAGAAATGTTGAAAGAGAAAAATCACAATTAGACATTTATTTGGATGAGCCTCTACTTAGTAAAAAAAGAAGTTGACGTGTTATAATATTGAAAGGAAAATCAAGGGATATCCTGAACTTCCCTCATGCTCGTGACATATTGAGCATCCCAATCACACAGTTGCTTCAGAATCATCGTAGCATTGGAGGTCGGGTTTTAAGTAAGTATCGAACATCACTACTATCATCAATGTAGAGGCTCTGTTGTGCACCACGTGATTGATTGTTTGGTTTAGAATGTAATAAGTTTTTTTTTAATCCTTTGCCACTTAATTTATGTATATTTTTTAATTCAACTTTTCCATTTTTACAACATTCAGATGAAAATGAGATGAGATGGAGGAGAACTTATGGAAGATATTAAATCATTGTATCCGACATATGATAGCACCGCGTTTATTTTGAGTTTTTTTTTTTAAGATTTACACTTGAAAAACAATATGTTACAATAGTTGGTAATGTCAAGGTCATTTACATATATTGTTTCTACTTTTTTAGTTGTAACATTGTACGTTGTAGTGAACCGGTGATGATGTTGATGGACGTACTAATACAAGATCGAAGTGTTTAGTATATTTCTCTCTTGGTAGGGTAGAAGGATGTAAAAAACAATATGTTTTGTTGGAGGCGTTTGTAGTTTTTAATTGATATTGTAGTTATATTCGATTTTAAACTATTTATTATTTAACATTTATAATTTCATATTTAATTTACTTGTATTTATTTTTTTTTTAAATGACCCATCTTGATCCAATCTATTCTGACCCAAACCCATCTGATCCAACCCATGCTGACTTTTTTTTATAATTGATCAATCTTGACCTAAACCCATTCTAACTCAAACCCATTCTGACCTAACTACCAACCCAATCCAACCCACTCATTTTGCCACCTCTAGTGCACTAAAACAATCTTTATTCAAAACCGTTTAAGATACTTACAAATATACAATTTTAGTAAAATCTTTCGTTTCTCTTCCATTATCTGGAACTGTTGAGTTTTCTTTTTTTAATAACCATGATAGTCAATGGGGTTTTGAGTCCATTCAATGTATCCTTAAAGATATCAATATAATTAAGTCTAACATTAGTAAAAACATAGAACAATTATTTTCAGAAAATAAGGTCATCACTAATGATGTATGATTTTGATAGCATAATAGATCTATATAAAAGCCAAGCTAAGAGGACAAACCCTTGTCCACTCGAAAATGTCTAATGCTTGTAAGTTAGTTTTGCACATTGATTAGTAAAAGATGCGGAGACAATCGTTAGCAGACGTAACAACGCCTTTATTTTAGATTTAACGAAGGTTTTCCTCAGATAAATGAATAATTTGATATCAGAGTCAGTGGTTTACAAGAGATATGCACCTTAAGAATGCATAGATTTAAAACTTGAGAATACTCAATACTTAACTACAGTTTGTAACTTGACTACATGATAATAATGATATGAGAAAGTGGTAGCTCTATGGCATCCTAAATGGTAATTGTTGTTCGGTATTGCTTGGGGCAAAAATGTTTGGATTGAGCTAGAGAGTTTTTTTCAGCTGTTGGGTTCATCCTAAGGTGGTTGGGTGTGGTACCGGTTAGAAAAATGATAGTGGGTCTGATTAAGATAACACCATATTCTCCGAATCTGAGCAGTACAATTGCCTTTCAAGAAAAACAATATATATGAGAGAGATTAAATATAAAGTCTACTTTTTGTACAAAGTGCGGGTGGAATTATTATGTAATAAGATACGCTTGCATGGAATTATCACGCAGAGATGAAATAATCATGTAAGAATACGTTTTTCATAATAGTTCTACATTGCGTGATAATTTCACATTCGTTACTTGATAATTCCATCGGTGCATATCACTTCTTACATAATAACTTTGTACACTTGTACGGAAATTGGACTTTGTATTTTATTTTCCCCTGGTAGATATTATGCGGCATAATTCATGTATTATGGTTATCAATTCACTTAGTAAATCTAAATTCTATACATGACGAAAACAGCCTGTATCAGTGGTCATAGTAAACTGTAGAACTGTAAAAGTTTAGAACCCCTCTTCTAGCTTTACTCCTCCAATTAACAGGCCGAGCCCATTAACAGCCACAAGTGTTTCTTTAAATGTGAGCTAGCCCATTTAGTTGACAGCCACCCACATTTTTTCCCTTTACTCTTTAAGTCGACCATATTAGATCCATATTTCTTAGTTAACGTGAGTTTCTTTTTTAGTGTGTTCTCAGATTTCATATTTGAGTAATAAAAATGATCGGGTGAGCAAGTAGCCCGTCAGTAATCCAATTAGCCGTTAAAAAATCTAATGTTAACTTGCTATAAATACAATATTAAAGTAAATAATCACCTAAATCTATACATGTATCATTATTATATTGTTTGCTGCTCTATTTTATGTTTCTTAATAAATAATAAAATACAGTGTACATTTAACACTATTAAATCACTAAAAAGACATATTGGATACATTCACAATGAGCAAAGACTAGGTTTAATATAATATAGTACGTACACTTTGTTTATGATGATATGCATTAACAAAAAATGTTAAATTATTCAACTAATTTCAATAAATTTAAATAACAAGCTATCTTAAACTTTATGAAATATTTATTAATAATTATACGTATAATATTAAATTATTTGTACTTACTTAACATATACAATAAAAGTTTTGTTTGAAGTAAATCCCAATAGAGAACTAATGATCTCCCTTCAATAGATCTTCCTTGAGCGATCAATCAACTATGTGGTTGGACATTTGCTTTGCGGGAAACAACTGGTCCTGCAAAATGGACCATCGTTAGGACTCGACGCCAAAAGAAGTTTTTTTTTTCTGTGAGAACACTCGGGCATGAGAATCAATGCTTGTAGTCAAAGAGAAAAATATGAATAAGATGAACCATAGAGGAAAAGTATAGGTAAAATAATAATAACATTACATCCTCTCTCTATATACATCCTACTTGAATTAGGATCTCCCTCTTTTCTCTTTTTGTGAGGGCATGTGGGCCCCAAATAAAATAACATGCAAGCCATGATTTGTTATCATCATTTCTCATTGGTGAGGATGAAATATTTTAGTTTTTAGAATGCCAAATAAGTATAATCGATGTGGAATCTAAACCTTTACTCTTCATCATTTGTAACCCATAAGTTGTACATGTAGTTGTTTATTCTTCATTTGCCAATATGAGATTGAGTTTGCATCCAACGACCCTTACCTCTTCCCCAAGTCCCCTCAATCACAATCCATCATGAATTGGTCCTCTTCTGTATTGCCGTTATTAAAAACTCACAACATGTCCCTCTTGCTGGGAACACCCCAAGGAGACTCTCATACATGACATTTGAATTGATTTTTTATATGCGTTTTTCTACTGAAGCAATAAGTTAAATAGTCATATTCAACTAAAGTTAAAAAAAAAAAAAAAAAAAAAAGTTACACAACATGTGTCATCTAGTCTGATAAACTATGACTCTCATACCACATGATACTACCGATTAACAAGCCAACATGCCAACATGATTTTTCACAAGAAGAAAAATAATTCTTTGAAAACCATAAACTGTTTTCAGGCATTTCATCATGGCTGGCTAAACGGCCTAAAAGAGATTCTAAAATTAAAACTTTTTTTCATAAATAATTTATTTTTCTTAGGATCATAAACAATGAAAATGTGATGACTATAATTTTTTGTAACATCTCTCAAAAGGACATAATCAAACATATTATACTTAAAAGTGAGTTTTAGTAAAAGAAAAACACTTCGATAGTCCATATTCTTTGCTCTTTACTTAGCTTCAGATTTTTTTTTTTACAACATAAGCATTCACATCGGCAACCCCATCCTCATCTCCATATTTACACTAAAACATTACTCTAATACTTTTTAATATCTTTATATTATATTTAAATAATACTTTTACTCCCCACATTTTTAAAAATATTAAAAAAATTATGCGGGTTGTACCGATCCCCGTATATTTATCTCATTCACTCACAACCACTAACAATCATCCCCATAATATAGGGCGCACACTCACATCGAAAATGAGAACCTACTGTGAATGTTCGTAGAGACACCTAACTTCATATATACTACTAACAGAAGACATTTATATGCAATGGTTCTAAGGTTATATGACTACAAACCTTTACAAATTCCTACACCTGCACATAGTAGCAGGTTAACCGCTGTACATCCAACAATCAACACATTAAAACATGTCTTCACAGTTACATCAATTCACAACATCACAAGGCTCGTGTCGATTATATACATACGATTTCGCCACATATACGTATATCAAAAACGCCACTGTACTAATCCCAGCAAGAAGGAGTAAAAGTAATCAAAATGCCCTCGATTAACATTATCCGATATCCAACCATCTTCGCCATCTCGACCAGTGATTTTCTCAACAATCGAGATCAGAAAACTACTCAAAAATTACCAACGCCCAACACGCTCAGGTAAAGCGCTAGACCGATGCCTAAGATCAATTGGCATTTGGTCATAAAAATTCTTGCATACCTACAATTGTAAACACATCAGAAGCTCCAGCACCAGATACTGAGGTAATAACCACATATCTTCATTGGGATCACCGCCCCCGGGTCATCTATAACCCGTATTCTTCAGCGGTTTTGAGTCTTTTCGACTCCACGAGCGCTGCAACCACCATTAAAGCAATAGATATGAGATCCCGGTTCCAATTCTTTGAAGCATTGTTAAACCGAACGTTTCTTTGTAACAGTTCTAGTAAGAGGACCAATATGGTATCATAGATGGGGATGAGGAGATGATAGAGAGGCCCATGAACGATTGAAGCGTTGCCGCAGGTATTTCGAAGGCGGGCCCGATTGATCGGTCCTTGTAGCTCCTTGTTTGGTGAACAAAGTGGATGTTTGAGATAAACAGTTGAATAGGCTAAACAGCTGACCCATATTGGAACTAGTCTAAGACCGCCTTCGCTTCTTCGACCTCATCGATGCTGCAAACGGTTCCACTTTCGTTCGATGCATCCGGTGAAAGCAGCGCTCTGTTGAGAAACCTGTGACACCAAACAAATAGCATGTTGTATTTAGGGGTGTGAATTTCTCATACAGTTGACACAAACGATGACATAAATCTAACATGAAATTCGTAGGTTTGAGTTTGGTCTAAACAGGTTCGAATCAGTTTCTGATCGAACCCTTGACGGTCCACGGTTGACACTTTTAACCCTTCATTCGTAGGAAAAATGTGTTTTTATATCATAGGATTGGTTTTTTTTGCCATCATTTTAAAAGATAGAAAGAAAACAAAACATGGTTTTATAGTTAAACTTTAAAAATAGTTATCATATATATTTTGTATTTTTGTTGTACGTGTGTAATTTTAAAATACTAATAATGCACATTATATATATATATATATATAAGAGGTTAAATAGGTCAGGGTTTATGTTTTTGACTGGTAAACACGACCATTTACATCTCTGATTGTATATACTCTTACCTGAATTGCTGAGAACCCTGAGGTGAGGATTTCACAAGCTCCTCTCAAGAGACACCAGCGAACGCGTTGTTTCTCCAGTTTCGAGCTGCTTCAACAAACACTTGACCAATTCTCACGAAGCACTTTTATCCTCGGTTTCTTTGGAACCGATACGTCATGGTTCCAAGCAAGAACACGATCAGGGCTAGACCCATGACAACACAAGGAATCCCAAACCCAAGGCCCCAACTAAGGTTGTCTTGAATGTAGCTAAGAACAAAGATCCCAACAGTAGGACCAGCACACATGCCAAAGTACCACCAGTTGAAGAATGAACTTTTGGCTCTACATTCATGTGGGTCATTTGGATCAAACTGGTCAGCACCAAATGCAAGAACACAGGGCTTGTGACAACCTTGTGCAAATGCCACAAGATAGAGTGAAAGAAAGAACATGATGACTTGTAGGTGGGGAGAACATGAGGTGGCACCAAGTAGTTGTTCACAGTCAGATGGGACCAAAGTTGTAAGGGCTAACATGCCAAGTGCCTATGAATATATTGCATCAAAAATATTTAATAATTAAAAAAGTAAGAGTGTAAACGAACCAAATAATAATGAATAAAGGCTTGTTTGTGTACGTTCGTTTAATTTTCTTGACAAAATAAACAGGCACGTAGTTTAATGAGTTTAGACTCTCTTGTTCAGGTCCTTTTGTTAAGAAACAATCATGTTGGTGTTTATAATAAATATGTTCATGTTTGTTTGTTAAATTTTTTTTTATTTAGTCTATTAGTTAAGAAAATGAATGTGTTCCTGTTCGTTTATATTCGTTTGTTAACATTCGATATAAAGATAAACAAACAAAAAATAACACAAACACAACAATAATGAACATAAATTGAGCATAAAATAAACACAAATGATCACCATCACCATTGTAAGTAAATACCATAACATGTGTTGGGCTCGGTTAGACTCGACTTCCTTGAATGTATGTAAAACGCACAGAAACAAACTTTTAATGAGCGAACATAAATGAGACATTTCCTTACGTTAGCTCATTTAATTAAATGAACAAATCTTTTTGTTTATGTCTACTCCTAGATAAACACTAATAACATCTTGTCTTTATTAAAGTAAAACAACCTTCACTCAACATTCAATTCTAAGTAAAAATTCATTTAACACAGTAAATTCAAAGTAAAGATGAACACAGACAACATACCAGAATATAGAGCAGAGAAGCAATAATAATCGTTCGGTATCGACCGATAAAGCATCAGCAATGAAACCACCAACAAGCGGAAGCAACGACGCCGTTCCGGTCCACACGTTAACATTCTCCGCCGCGTCGGCCGTCGATTGGCCCAAGGGTCCGGTCAAATACGTTATCAGATTCGAACTGACGCCATAATATGCAAATCTCTCCGCCACTTCAACACCTGCATACAAACATCAAAACTTAAAACACTTTGAATAATGGTTGATTTTAGAAGAAAGATTTCAAATTGGATTTTAATAATCCAAAGTTTATTGACCATCATAATTCATTCTATCAAATTGCTGATAATAATTTTATCTTTCAGTTTTGTTGTCAATGACAATCTTATTTGCATGATATTTTATCGATTTACACTTGATTTTTCACTCGTAATTAAGTATAAATCGATAAAAATATGCTACTAGGATTGTAATCGACCGTCAAATCGAAAGCTACGATTATTATTGACTAATTTGATGACAATAAATAATAGTTTGGATAACAATTAACAACTTATAATATTACCTATGATATATAGTGCAAACGCCAGAAGCCGGAGTTTGATCGGAGAACTTGATGGCCTCTGTAATCGACGGCACCATCGACGAAGTGGTTGAGCAGTGGATGTTGACTCCGGCGGAGTGGGTGGCGGAGGCGGTGGTGGTGGTCGTGTGATCCATGTCGGAGTCGAATATTAGACTCTTTCAGTAGTGCTTGCACTTTTATTATTATTATTAAGTTTTGAATGGATAGACTTCAAGTATTTTAAAGGTTTTAACTTATTTAAGAAACATTTAAGATGATCTATATAATCTTTTTTTTATCTGTTTTTGTTGTATTGTTTGGAACTTTGAAGATTAGGTAAACAAATATTTAAATTTTGTAACTAAACAAACATACGAATCGGTTATCGGTTAAAACATGAAACTTAAAAAACTCGAACAATTCGACCTGATCTATCTGAAAACCTGATTATAGACCCAAGAACAACCTAACTACACACTACTTAAAAATTACGTGTTAATTTTATTAGGTTAGCATTCATATAAGTTTTGTTACAAGTCAAGATTATAGTTTATATGAGATTATTCATTTGATAAAGGATTTACCTCTTAAAAAAAAGATTCTGATTCAAACTCAATAAATGTAATATGATGTAATTAAAAAGTATTAAATATACTGTCTCAAAACATATATATATATATATAATTTTTAACTTTTACAAGGAAAAATAAAACATATTGATTGTGGAGTGTAGTGAGTTAGGTTTTGAAAATGAATGATTTGACAATTTACTCGAGGCCTATTAAAATAGCGTATATAAAGAATCAGTTTTATCAAAAAGTCTCGAACATAATAGAAGTCTAGTTGAAGAACATGCAAGCAAACCACACTTCAAACAAAATAAACAACATACAAATATTAATAATGTCAAAATCAATTCTAAAGATGTGTTATCGTAATTGCTAATAAACAATTAACAAATTAATTTATATCTTACAAAAAGAAGCCTAATTATCCAAAGTCCAAACCACCTACCATTTGAAAAAGACACAATACCTACGAAACAATCAAAGTCGACTAGTGCGTTTATGCCTTGTATGAAGTTGGGAAACCAATAATTTTAGATGAGATCAAAATTTCACCAAAATATCAAAACCATTTTGGAATTATCAAATATTAATTTACCTATTGAAAACTTACATTTGTTTATAAATCTATTTATTTACAAGATATTACATGTGTGCTACATGTAATATCCAATAATATTCAGGATGCATATACATGTATATATTGATCGTTAACATTCATTAGTAAAAAATCTTGCGAGACGAAGAAAGTTACTAGATATTACATGTGTGCTACATGCGTTTGGTATAACTGTCATATGTAATTACGTGCCAGGGTACATATAATTATACCCCTTTATTATTAGATACGGGTATATGTATAGTTATTTTAATAAAACTACAAAGAAAAAAATTACATATGATAAAATTGTTTAATTTAAGATATAATTTTTTTTAAATGAAACAATATATTAGGTCATTACTCATTAGAGTTACTAAATTAGAGGAACTAGATTTAACCCCAAAATAAGATAACAAAAGTTACTATTCCTTTATTTTACGTAGCAAATTGTACCGCAACTCAATAGAATTTTTGTAATCTCGTCGGGAACCTCTTGTTTCACAAAAGCCTATGCTGCTCTTCGGTTGCACCAAAATGCAAGAACGCGATGAGTTGCATTGCAGTCAATTTCCTGTCGCCCTTGATAAACGATCCTAAGTACTTGGACTTGTTAGTAAGCAGTACCACCTCTCCTCCTATAGTCATATGCACATCCTCCTCACCGTTGGTCCAATGAAGTTACAGTGGAAGGTACTTGGTTTTCAACAGCCTCATGTGTAAGTCTTTTTGTTCCAACGTTGCTCGTCATTTCTCTAGCCTTTCATTCGGATCGTGCTTATAGAAGAAGTGTAAATATCATAGTGACTGCTTTCAACTCACTACATGGCTGCCACTGAATACCTAGAATCACTCTTTTAAGATTACCAAGTTATGTAGTAAGAAACCAATACGTCATGGTCATTATGTATCCAATGGGTGATCACTCTGTAACTTACAATGTCTTATGATATTCATAATGATGTCATTGTTTTTTGCATTTTGTGCACACAATCAGCCAATCATTGTAACTTTATAAAAAAACAAAAATTTCATAAAAATAGTTCACATGTCAACTCGACCCCGTTCGAGCTAATCCATACTCAAAGCTCTTATCATTTTGTCTCGTTATCTATCCAGACCAGTTTGCCACCTCTCATTTAAATTGGTTTTATATATAGTTAGCGAAAAGAGTTGGTTAAAATTTAGAGTCAATAACATATTGATTAAAATTCATTTTTATTAGCAGAAGTGTAATAAAAACCATTACATCTAATAATTTAAGCAATCTTTACAACAATTACATCCTGCTGCACCGATGAACATCAATTCACACAAACCTCACTAATTCCAGCACACTTCAGCAACATCATATGCTTCTTTCTCTGTTATAAACATAAATTTTGAAGCATACATAAACATCACAAATGCCCCTGCACTAATTCCAGCAAGAAGGTAGTAAAAGTAATCAATATGCCCTTGATTCAAGTTATCAGCTATCCAACCATCTTGACCATTCCCCTGTCGTTTTCTCAACCATCGAGATTATAAAACTGCTTAGAAAGCTACCATTCCCAAAACTCAGGTAAAGTGCTAATCCAATACTCTTGAGATCACTTGGCATTTGGTCGTAAAAGAACTCTTGCATACCCACAATTGTAAACACATCACCAGCTCCAGCCAACAGATATTGAGGTAATAACCACCATATCTTCATCGGGACGACTGCATTTGGATCGTCTAATAATCCATACTCACTAGCAACATTGAGTCTTTTTGTTTCAATGATTGCTGCAATGATCATGGATAGTATAGATATGAAAATGCCGGTGCCAATTCTTTGCAGCATTGGTATGCCAGAGGGTATATTGTAATTGCTCGGGTAAGAGGGACTAAAATGTGTCATAGATGGGAATGAGGATGATAACAGAAATGCCAATGAAAGACTGCAGTGTGGCGGCTGGAATCTCAAAGGTTGACCCGATTGACCTCCATGGTAGCTCCTTGTTTGGTGAATAATGTGGCAGTTTGAGCAAATACAATTCCATACACTAAACAACTGACCCATATTGGAACGAGTCTAAGAACCGCCTTCGCCTCTTCCACCTCATCAGCATTGCAAACGGTTCCGTCTTTCTTTGATCCATCAGTGTATACCAAAGCTTTGTTGAGAAATCTGCCAGTAACCCAATATCAAATAAATGTTAGAAACTTATTCAATGCTACATATGATTGGACTGACTGAGTTGTTATTATAGTAATGGGCCAAAAGTGTAAATCAAGAAATATGTTAGCTTAAAAGGAGCGGGTCAAAGGACCTGAATGGGTCAAAAGTCGCCCCAAAGTTTGTTTTCAATGCGTACGACCTTCCAAATCAGTTTATACTATTATTGTAATTGTATAGTTTTCTCAATTATATAACTATACTAATTATTTTATAAATATAAAAAACTATTTGGGGAAAATACTAAAATTTCACTCTTTTGACCAGATACCCAACTTGTACAAGTCCGAACCATCTATTTTTCCACCTCTAACCAAGCTCAAGTGCTCAACAGAGCTGAAAGTTTGTAGTTCTATAAATTTACTCTTTTTACCTGAACTGCTGAGAACCTTTATGACATGATATTCCAGAATCTTCCTCTTCTGCAGATATTGCTACAGGTTTAACTCTCCAATTCTGTGCTACTACAACAAATACATGGCTGATTCGTGCAAATGCGTTTTTTTCTTGGTTTTTCTCGCCAAACCGGTAAGTGATGGTTCCAAATAAGAATATTATCAGGGAAAATCCCATGATATGCAAGGAATCCCAAAGCCAAGACCCCAACTAAGATTATCTTGAATGTAACTAAGAATAAAGATCCCACTGCAGGGCCTGCACACCCCCAAAATACCACCAGTTGAAGAATGAGCTTTTGGCTTTGTGTTCATCTGCATATCTGCATCAAACTGGTCACCCCAAAAGCCTGAGTACAGGGCTTGTGCCGCCTTGCGCAAATGCCATAAGATATAACGAAAAGAAAAACATGATCACTTGGAGATGTGGTGAACATGACGTATCAGCGGCGTTTTCACAGTCAGATGGAAGCAAAGTTGAAAAAGCAAGCAATGCAAGTGCTGTTAATCATTAGTTTCAATCCAATCTAAGAAAGATCGAAGAAGCTAATAACTGAAAGATGTGGTATAAATGGTAACTGTCATAAAGATTATGTGCAGACAACACTTAATTAGATAGGGTAACTATGTATGTTTGACTAATTGACTGTAGCACTGATTAAGAAGCAACTGATGCCAAAATTAGGGTTGCAATTCTTCACACAGTCCAAGACACGACATGAATAATCAGGTTTTGGGTTATCAACTTGTCATTCTAAGTTGTTTGTTAAACAAGTCATGTTTGGATTGACATATTAAACATGCTTAATATGACCCATCATGAATGGGTTAACACGTCTAGCTTATTTAACTAAAAGGTTGACCAACCTGTCAACCCTTTTATCTCACTTATTACAATCTACCAATCTGTTTGGCCCATTTATCCTATATACCACTTGAGTACAACCCATCACCCGTTTACAACCCCATTTGACTCGCTAAGATAAAGAATGATTCAATTACCCAATTACTCAATTAGTATGTCAAAGTTAAGGTTGATGTCTATGAATAATATATGATCGTGTTAGTGTTCATCAATTCAACCGGTCAATCTCACACAATTAACACCCACCCGGGTAGAAATGACAAAGGTCATCATCTATGAAAGCAAATTGGGATCACAGCAGCACTCACACACCAATCACTCAAATCAAAAATATCTTCAGTTATCTTCATCCCTTTTAAGGATAGATCTAGGGCTAATTTGCACTACATTTCTCTAGATTCATCAAACACTTGTTCATCAAGAATCATAACCAGCAATATCAACATTGATGCAATCATATCTAACTAAAATCAATCAACATCAAATTGAAGAAGAAATGCTAACCAACCAGAACATAGAGCAGAGAAGCAATAACAATCGTTAGATATCGACCGAGAAAAGCATCAGCAATGAACCACCGACGAGCGGAAGAAGCGACGCCGTTCCGGTCCAAACGTTAACATTCTCCGCGCTGTCGCCGTCGATTGCCCCACGGTCCGTCAAATACGTAATCAGATTCGAACTGACTCCATAATACGCAAATCTCTCCGCCACTTCAACACCTGCATACAACATCAAATGCTTCAACTAATCTGAGTGTGTTTTGAGAGACTTAACGATTAACGTTACGATGATGAAATATGCGGATCGCCAGCAACCGGAGTTTGATCGGAGGCTGGACGGCCTTTGTAGTCAACGACGCCGGAGACGAAGGGGTCCGCAGCGGAGACTCGACTCCGCCGGAGTCGGTGCCGGTGCCGGTGCCGGTGCCGGTGCCGGTGCCGGTGCCGTCCATTATGAAACTATAGGATATAATTATCATTCAGTTGATACATGCTTATACCCCATCATTGATTATATCATGTGATTCATGTGCAAATTTTATATATATTTTCTTATCAGACTTGGGAATACCACTTGCATCATATTAGGCTATTAGCGATTGATGTCGCATCGTTCTGAACCCCATACGGGCCATAAGTAATGAATTTAGAGAAAATTAGTATATTTTACGTTAGGTTAGTCCCGTGTATTATAATGATCGAATAAATAAATATTAAATAATTAGTACTAAAAAATTATACATTATAAGATCATGATTGAAGATAAAATATGTTTATAATTACGTACAAATAACTATTTTAAATAATAAACAATTATGTATTTTTTTACACTTTTGTTTTAAAAAAATTGTGATTTTTAAAAATTTTGTTTTAAGAAAAATGATAAAAAAAAAGTTTGTTGTATTCTGTATTTTATAAAATTTCTATTTTTAAAAGTGTGTTTTTTAATAAAAACATGTTTTTAATTTTTAAATTATACATTTTTAATTTGAATATGGTACGAGTAATATTATTAGTATTCAGTATTATTATTAACAACATAGAGAATAAGAAAATAAGAATAATGAGTCTTACAATTGTGTCACCTTACTTTAGTTTTTTTATAGATAGATGGATAGGTTAAAACATTAATTAAACAGATTATACTTAGTAATAAACACGAATGGTTACAGTATAATATTTAATATAAAATATATTTATAGTTATATATACGTAATAGTTCAAGAAATAAAATAATTATAATAATTTAACTCTCTTATCTAAATTTCTTATTTAAACATTCGTTTTAAGTTTTTTTAAATATTTTTATAAAAGTCTGGTTTTTAAAATGTTGGTTTGTAATGATTCTTGTTGTTTCAATAAGACAGCTTTTTAAAAAAATTCACCTGTTTATAACTTTTTTAAAAAACAAAATGATTAAAATATTTTATTTAAAAAAGATTTAGTGTGTTAGAAAATTTTTATATTATATAAATTTTAGTTTTTATTATTTAGATTTTAATTAAAAGATGTGATTTCCAATTTTCATAATAAAATCTATTTTTATAAAAGATAGTTTGATTTTAATAAAAGAGTGAAATAGAAATTAATATAATTCATTTTTAATAAGAGATATAATTTATTTGATATTTAAATTACTATATACCCCTTTGGAGAAAAAATTGATCTGTGATGTCTAGAAGAATGACAATTGGCAAAAAATGAGATAAGAATGACAAGTGACAAAACAAAAAAACCTTGCTTTATTAGAGGTTTATAGATTTGAACAAACCTATTTTCATTAATAGCTATTGATCAATTATTTATCATTTTGTCACTGTAGTCACGTAGCGATACCAAGTTTTGTAGTATTGTTCACGTGGAATTTTTAAGAAAAAATTGGGACCGTACATACCTAGCGACACGCTAGCTGAAGGTATCGCTCGCGTTAAAAAATAGGTTTTTTATTTAATTTTAAATACCATCTATTAATATTTAAAATCATACTCTCTCAACCCGCTCCAAACTATCATCTGAATTATAAATAGATGGAGGCGTCCAAGAATTAATCCGAATCTTCAACATAACGTTATTTAACCCCAGTGTACTTTTTCTATACATTATTAATAATGTATTTTTATATACTCATATAATGAATTTTTGTACCTGAACAATACAACCACCATAACAGCATATCGCTGGTGTATCGCCTATATACTTGAATAATCAATAATAGTACCCATGTGTTAGTTGGGCGATACACATGTCACATCGTATCGCAGAAATTTCGCCTTGATAACGTAGGCTATAACATTTAAACACGTGGACAGTGATACACATGTCACATCATATCACCGTTTGGAGATACGATAGAGTAAGTTTTTTACTTTTTATCATTTTATGAAAGGGATCCATATGGTATCGCTGATTAGCGATGTAGGAACCTCTGAAGTTAAGAGGCTGATGCAACCAAAAGATACCAAAACAACCAAGTCTTCCACATGCACTTTGGAACAAAGGAACTAGCTTCGGAAGTTTTACACACTCAAGAAAAATGCTAAGTGTAAAATCTTCCGAAGCCAAAGTTCAGAAGAAACTGTTGCGGAAGCTTTACACTGAACTTGGAAAATATTCCAAGTATAAAGTCTTCCGAAGCCAAAGACTCAACTCTTTCGAAGGTAAAAGATGAAGTCTTCCGAAGCTCTCAAGACAAAGTCTTCCGAAGCTGTTTAAAGACAAGACTGATTTTCCTCTGAAGAGAGAAAAAGATACTTTTCCATCAACTTTATCATAAAGTAACTACTCTCCGCTGCATGCTCTGGTAGTTCACCTGCTATCACTAGTTGGTGAAACTTCCATACTTTATGATAAAGTAGATAAGGTCTTCGCCTGCAAGTTTCTGTTTTTGTTCCTTCTGGCTTTTTGTAATAGGAAAGTCAGTGAGCTATGGCTTGTCATAGTCACTAGTCAAAAGGCAATCTGCCTTTTGACTTTAGGCTGATCTTGTTGTCTAGATTAGTCACTTCCAACTGTCTTTTTGCATATTGACGGTTGTAGGATGTAGTATAAGTAGTCTCCAGTTCTTGTATTTAAAATATACTTGTACAACACTTGTAATAGAACTAGAGAAGCAATATACAACTTTCTTGAAAACTTTATCTTGTGCTTTCTTGCTTTATTTTGCTGTGTTCTGTTTTTCTTGTGTTTATCTATCTTCAGTAAGGTTCACAGTTCCCTATTTGAATTGTTAAGTGATCTTAAGATCCTCCTAAGTGTGTTAACTAAGTGCAAGCTTAAGTACCCTTTAACGGTCCTGCATTTGGTATCAGAGCATTCCAGGCTCTTGATTGTAAGATCTCACCATCTTCAAATCCTTTAGTTACACACATCACTTAACTCTTCAAATGGCAGCTATCTCCAAAGCTGATATGGAAACTGGAACCATGACAAAGTCCCCACTGATCACTCCTGAGGATTTTGACACTTGGTGTCAAAGAATGGAAGGCTTTATCAAGTCTCAAGATTCCAGGATGTGGGAGTCTGTTGTCAATGGACCTCATGTACCATGCACCTCTTCAGCTGCTGCTGGTGGTGGCATGATACCAAAGGAGAGGGCTGACTTTTCTGATGAAGACTGGAAAAGAATTGATGTTGATCAGAAAGCCATGACAGCTCTCCAAACTGCTCTTCCAAACTCCATCTACAGAGGTTTCAAGAAGTGCAAGACCGCTAAACAGCTATGGGATGCACTGAAACTGATGTATGAGGGTTCAAATGAAGCCAAGGAGAACAAGAAGGATCTCCTGAAGCAGCAGTTTGAAAATTTCACCTTCAAGACAGGTGAACCATGACTCAACAATACTTCAGGTATGTTGAGATTGTGGATACTCTGGCTGATGTTGGGGTAACTATTGAGAACAGGGATATTGTTAGGAA
The DNA here is from genome assembly GCA_025506505.1 of Flaveria sonorensis. Lineage (NCBI taxonomy): Eukaryota > Viridiplantae > Streptophyta > Magnoliopsida > Asterales > Asteraceae > Flaveria > Flaveria sonorensis. The sequence goes on along the minus strand of JACCIY010001365.1, from coordinate 21,674 downwards.
GTTCATGTCCTCTCTTCCAAGACAATGGACACACTACTGTGTGGTCATTAAGAGGACTGAAAACCTCAAGACCCTTACTCTCACTGAGTTGTATGGGATACTCAGTGGATACCAGATGGAGATGAACATGCAAAATTCATCTGGTAACTCCAACACTCACCAGAGTTCAGCCCTTCATGTGGTTGAAAGGGATAGCAGAACCACAGCATCATCTCATCTGCTACCCTGAAAACTCACAAAAGGGTCCTTTCATCACCTTCCCAGAGACACCCAGAGAGAGCTACATCCAAGGAAGTCCCTTCCAAGAGACAAGTTTCTTCAAGCTTTTGTCTCCACTGATGAAAGTACAGGCAACTTTCTTTTCACTCTTGAAGACCTGGACTGTATCCATCCAGATGATCTGGAGTACATGGAGATAGTCCAGCAAATGGCTCTTCTCACTCACAGAGCCCAGAAGTTCTACAAGAGGACTGGAAGAAGGTTTCCTAGCAATGCTGCCAGTGGCAAGTTTGGGCTGGACAAGAGCAAAGTCAAGTGTTACAATTGTAACCAGATGGGACACTTTGCTAGAGAATGCAAGGCACCTAAGTCAAATGGTGGCCAAGCTTCATCCAGGCCAAACTACACTGAAGGAGGAAACCAGAATGAGAAGCCAAGACAGCAAGCTGCAGTGGCTGTTGAAGAAGGAGGCTTTGACTGGAGCTTTCAAGCTGAAGATGTATCTCCAAACCAAGCACTCATGGCAGATCATGATGAAGCCAAGGTACTTGAACATCTTTGCTCTCCTGAATGTATTGCTAAAGTAAATAGATACAGGTCCTACAACTTGGAAATGAGATCTGATATTGAGTCTTTAAATATTTAAAAGCTGATTTTAAAAGAGCTGAAAATGACTATAAACTTAAGATAGAAGATCTAGAGAAAATAGTTTCAACTCTTAAACATGAGCAGACAAACTACAGGACTCAAATTAAGGATCTCATTACCAAGTTGACTGAATGCCAGGCTGAGCTTGTGATCAGCAAAGCCAGGGCAGAAAAATGTGTTCTTGAAGAAGAGACCTTCAAGAACATGATATCCTCATCTCTGCATGCAAAAGTGTGTTATCAGAATAAGCAGGGACTGGGATCTAGTGAGATAGCTCCTCCACACACTCTACTATCAGTCAGATCTCCTAGGTGTGGAACTGGTCAAGATGAGCTGCCATCCATAGACCCAAGTGATGAAGAGGATGAAGAGGAGAAGGTGAGGGATGACTCTGAGATGAGTAAGAGAGTCAATCCAAAAAGGGTCACCATGCTCCTAAGGAGGAAAAAGAAGCTGGTTTGAGCAAAACCAAGAGAAAGAACTTGATCAGAAGAGCAAAGAGAAGATCCAGAAAAGCTCAAGAGATCAAGACCACCTTTGATCCCAACAAAAACAAGTATTTATCTCTGCAGGGTTCAAGGTGATGAAAGCTGAAGATCCTGTCAAGAATTCTAGTACCAAGAGTTCTACTTCAGCTTCAACTCACCCCAGCAACAACAAGACTGATCAGCTGTGTGTCACTGCTGCACAGCCTGAACCATCCATTTCAAAGAGCAAGCTTCACCCTAAGAAGCCTGCTGCATCATCTGAAAAGGTGGAGAAGAAGAGGAAAGTGTTCAAGCTCAGTCTTCTTTGGGAAAGAAGACTCTCAGAAGGAAAGAATTGGATTGTGTTATGTGTGGTAGTACTTCACATCTGGCTAAGGATTGTCAATACAATCCCAAGAGTACTATCCACATGATCAAGAAGAAACTAAACAAGCTTCGGAAGGAAAATCTGTTTCCTTCGGAAGCTCCAAAATGAAGAAGAAGGCAAGTAGGAAATTGCCTTCGGAAGAAAGTTGGTCTCGGAAGAAAGGAATGCTTCCGAAGCACTGAAGCTTGCTGCAGTGAAAGCAAGAGCTTCCGAAGGATCCGTCTCCAAAGCTTCCGAAGCTACAAAAGCTTCCGAAGTAGTGAAGGTCAAGCCCAATCTTCCAAAGGTGGTGTGGAAGATGAAGGAAGACCTTGAGACTGAAAGCTCCTCTTCAGCAACAGCAAATGATCCTCAAAGCCTGAAATAGGATCACTTACTGTTTCATTGCCTTCATCTGAACTTTATAAGCCCAAGACCAATGAGGCTTGGGTTTCCAAATGTAACTAAATCATCTCTTTTGTGCAGGGACAGCCAAAGGCAAACAGAAATGTGTGGATCATTGATAGTGGCTGCTCCAGGCACATGACAGGCAATGAGTCCCTACTTCAAAACTTTGAAAGAATTGATGGAGGACCAGTTGCTTTGGAGGAGATGCAGGAGGTTACATTACTGGTAGGGGCATGGTCTCAAATGGTAAGCTCAGCATTGAGAAGGTAAACTTTGTCAAGGAGCTTGGATACAATCTTTTGAGTGTGTCCTAATTTTGTGACCAAAAACATCACATGCTCTTTACTGAGCATGAGTGCATTGTTCTCAAGCCCGGGGTTGACATTCCTCAAGAGCATTTTGCTCAGAGCCCCCAGGAAAGGGAACATGTACAAGATGGACTTGCAGGAAACATCTCCCTCTGGAGAGATTTCTTGCTTTCTATCTAAAGCAAATAGTGATGAGTCTTTCCTTTGGCATAAAAGAATGTGCCATGTAAACTTTAAGAACATGAATAAACTGATTAAGAATGATTTGGTAACTGGAATGCCAAAGAAAGAGTTTACAAGTGATGACCACTGTGTTGCATGCCTGAAGGGGAAGCAACACAAAGTGTCTCACAAGCCAAAGGAAATGAACTCTATCACTACTCCCCTACACTTGTTACATATGGATCTGTTTGGCCCACCAGTGTAATGAGTTTAGGAAGGACCTCATACTGTTTGGTGATCACAGATGACTTCACAAGATTCACTTGGTGTTTTTCCTTAGAACTAAGGATGAAACTCCTGAAATCTTAAAGAATTTCATTCTGAAAATTGAGAATCAATCTGATCACAAGGTCAAAATCATAAGATGTGATCAAGGAACCGAATTCAAAAACCAAATCCTTGATACATTTTGTGATGAAAAGGGTATTTCAAGACAATACAGTGCTCCCAGGACTCCTCAGCAAAATGGTGTTGCTGAGAGGAGAAACAGGACACTTATTGAAGCTGCAAGAACCATGTTGTCTGACTCTAAGCTGCCCATCACCTTCTGGGCAGAGGCTGTCAACACAGCCTGCTATGTGCAAATAGAGTTTTGGTAGTTAAGACAATGGTAAGACTCCTTATGAACTGTGGCACAAAAGAAGACCATTCATTGGTTTTCTCAGAACATTTGGATGTCCTTGCACCATCTTGAATACCAAAGATCAAATAGCCAAGTTTGCTGAGAAATCAGATGATGGACACTTTGTTGGGTACTCTTCTCAAGCTAAGGCTTATAGAGTATACAATCTCAGAACTAGAATCATTGAGGAGTCAGCCAATGTGACTTTCAATGAACACACACCCTGTGTAAAAGGTTCTGGTCCGGATTGGCTGTTTGATCTTGACTTAGTTACCAACTGTTTTAACAAATCTTGTGAGAATGTTTCAGGATCTACAGATAACAGGTCAACAGAAGATCCTGATCCAAGATTTGAGCTGAGAAGACCAAACAAGAAGACTACTTCAGCTCCAGTGGTGACTAACCCTGCAATTGAAGCTCCCATCAGCACTAGCATGACAAATACTGCTGATTCAAATGAATTGCCTTCAAATTCCAGCTCAGAGGCTCAGAATAAGGAGAAGGAACTTCAAATGCAGGAGGAGGAACTGGAGGTGGTGACAGTGATCAAGAATTTCTTGATGCTGAAAACCACTCCATTGAAGACAACATGAATGATGTTACACACTCATTGGATCAAGTCTCTCTTGATAAGTGTGCTGATGTGGTGGAGACACCTCATTGCCAGATCAGAATTTCTCAAATTTAGATCTGTCTAACCAACTTGTTGTGATCCCTCAACTTTGGATCCACAAGTCACATCCCACCACAAACATCATTGGAAATGTTGACTCAGGGGTAAGAACAAGAGGACAAGCTCATGACAGCCATGTTTCTACATTCTTGTTTCTTATCCCAGATAGAGCCGAAGAAGGTTGATGAGGCTTTGAAGGATGGAAGCTGGATTGAAGCTATGCAAGAAGCTGCTTCAAATCAGAAGACAGAAGGTTTGGAACTTATGTCCTCTTCCTCAAGGGAAGAGTGTCATAGGAACCAAATGGGTATTCAGGAACAAGAAAGATGATAGAGGGATCATCATCAAGAACAAGGCTAGACTGGTTGTCCAAGGATACACTCAAGAAGAAGGATTGATTACACTGATGTCTTTGCTCCAGTTGCAAGACTTGAAGCTGTAAGAATATTTCTGGCTTATGCTGCATCCAAGGATTTCAAGGTCTACCAGCTTGATGTGAAGTGTGCTTTTCTCTATGGGGTGATTGATGAAGAAGTTTATATTAAACAACCACCTGGCTTTGCAGACCCAGATCATCCTGATTATGTCTGCAAGCTTGATAAAGCCCTTTATGGACTGCATCAAGCTCCAAGAAAGTGGTATGAGACACTATCAACATACCTCTGTCAACATGGATACAAAAGAGGTACTATTGATGGGACTCTCTTCATCAAAGAACAGGAAATGACACATTGCTAGTTCAGATATATGTGGATGACATCATCTTTGGTTCAACTAATCCAAAGCTCTGCAAAGACTTTGAGATGCTGATGAATAGATTTGAAATGAGTGCCATGGGGGAACTCAATTTCTTTCTAGGAATTCAAGTGAAGCAGGTTGAAGATGGCATCTTCATCAGTCAGTCAAAGTATGTACAGGACATACTTACAAGATTCAAGATGACTGACTGTAAGGTTGCAAAGACACCCATAGCCAGAAACCACTCCCTTGGTCCTGATCTTGAGGGGAGTGTGTTGATGAACATCTCTACAGGGCTATGATTGGGTCACTTATGTATCTTACTGCTAGCAGGCCTGATATCATGTTTGCCACATGCATATGTGCAAGATATCAAGCCAACCCCAAGATGTCACACCTAATCACTGTCAAAAGGATCCTTAGATATCTCAAAGGTGCTCCAAATCTAGGCCTTTGGTATCCAAAGAATTCAGACTTCAATCTGTATGCCTATACAGATAGTGATTATGGTGGCTGCAACATGACTGCAAAGTCCACATCTGGGGGTGTCAGTTCTTGGGTGGAAGGATAGTCTCTTGGCAATGCAAGAAGCAATCCTGTGTGTCTGCATCAACTGCTGAAGCTGAATACATTGCTGCTGCCAGCTGCTGTGCTCAAGTGCTTTGGATTCAGAATCAGATGCTAGACTAGACTAGGGTTCAATTTCAAAGACTCCCATCCACATAGACAACAACAGTGCCATCTCTATTACAGAGAATCCTGTGCAGCATTCAAGGACCAAACACATCAACATCAGGTATCATCTGAGTAGGGATAATTTTGAAAAGATTGATAAAACTAATCAAAGTTAACACAAATGAACAATGCCGCCTTTCACAAAAGCTTTTGATGAACAGAGATTTAATATCTTGTATCAGCTATTGGGATGATTAACTTTGAGTAAATTTTTTCTTAATAACTTAATCAATATTATTTCTAAAACTGTGTGTCCTAGGTTGTCTATTAGATCACTTCATAAGCCCAGTTCTCTTTGGAAGAAAAACAACTTTTAGAATGATATCTCTTAGAATGATGAAAATTACCTTCGAAAGAAGCAAAAGTTGCCTTCGAAGAAATTTATGTCTAAATCGTTAAACAGCTTATCTGAGATTTACCTTCGGAAGAAATTCTTGAAGTATCTTCGAAGCTTAAATTTTGGTATAAGTACTTGAATGCTTTTAGGAACAAATTTCTTCCGAAAGCAATTTAGTCTCGGAAGACTCATTTATTTCTTCCGAAGCCAAAATTTTCAAAACTCTTTAAATATCTTCCGAAGCAAAATTGCTTTCGGAAGCTTGATTGCACAGCTTCCGAAACCAAAATTGTCTTCGGAAGCTTTTTCTACTTCCAAGAAAACTAACTTTTTGGCGCCTTTTCAGAAGTAGGACCCACTTGCGGATTTCAAAGTTTATCTTTTTGTCATAACTTGTCTCAAATCCAGAGTATATCTTTCCAAACGGTTCTATTTCATCTCACTTCTCTCATTGTTCCTTACCTAAAATTACCCCCAAATTTCATCTTCTTCTTCTTCCTTCACTACCAAGCTTCTTCAAATGGCCAATCTTGATCGTCGTAACGACCCTGATTTCACCATGCACCTACACAGGCAACACAATCAAGTTGCTCTGTTAAACTCTGAGAAGGATCCAAGCTTCTCAGACGTGTGTAGGTATCTTTCTTTGTCTCACTACTTCACCTCCCTTACAATCGATCCTCCTCTCTATGAGGATCAGTTGCTTGAGTTCTGGCGGACCTGTCAAGAGGTCACCATGGACGGGGAGAAGGCACTGTCTGCCACAGTGCAGGGGAGGATGGTTTTCATCACTCCCCATCATTATCAACACCCATCTTCAGCTGGATGATAAGCAGGTGAACTGTCTTTCCCAACTGCTGTCAACCAATCCTTTGAGCAGATGGGATATGAAGTGACTTCTCAGTCAAGACCTTCAGGAAGGGAAGGTCTCATTCCAATGGAAATACCTCCTCCATGTCGTCATTCACAGCTTATCCAACAAACATGGAGGATGGGACCAGATTCCAGAAGACCTCTCCTTCATTGTCCATGGGATGGTTCAAGGGTCAAATTCAGGTACTCTCAGTTTGTATTTACAATTTACTAGCGAATTTGGATTCCTTAGAATATTACATGTTCCCCCGGTATGTTCAACACATTCTCAACTGTGAATTGGGACCACAGTTGAGGGGAACAGGTAATGTTCTTAAACTTGCACACATGAGGACCCGACATTTCAAGATATTGAAAAAGCCAACTGTTGGGTTCTCCGGGTAGAAACAGCCCTTGTCCAAAAATGTTTGAGCTCATTGCTCAGGGTGACATCCTAGCTGCACCATCTAGTGATGAACCAACACCCTCTACTTCTCAACCACCATCAAGGCCAACAATTACCCTCACCTACACTAAAATCCAAACGAACCCCTGCACTTGCTATTGAGCATGTGCAGGCCCCATATCACAACCCACACAGGAGGAAGTGGACACTCGAGCTCCCACTTCCCCTGAGGAGCAAACCACTCCCATTTTCAAACAATCAGTGCTGAGGTTCCTCATGCTCAGCCTGATGAGCTCACAACTCCACAAACAGCCTTAAGCCATCACTCTGAGTCTCAACACTCTAGTGATCAACCTTCAGGGAAAGCTACCATCCCCAGCCTCTTGATCTTAACCAACCCATTCCCAGCCTTGACTTCTATTCTGATGAAGATTTGGGTTTCAGTGAGTATCATGACTCTCCCCTCTCTACCCACACTCAAGGGGAGATGAGTACTCCTGCTTCACCCATGTCTAGCCCACATCAGACACCCCAAACTGAGGTGGATCTTCCTGTGATTGTCCAGGAGATCCATGTGGAAGAGGCTCTCACTGTTGCCAGTGATTACATCTTAAGACCTCAACCACGGCAACCCAGCCTCTTGACACTGTCATTGGCAGGGGAAATCCAGCAGCCAAGAACCCCATGCTGGTGGTGAAGGAGCAGACCTCGGTTCACCTCCTTCATCCCCAATGATTCTTCAACTGAAGATGAGGGGAGTCTGAAACTCAGGGTGCACCAACTCGAAGACATCTGCACCCAACTGGTTTCACAGATAGCTCACCTTGAATCACAGGTGACTATCTTGCAAAGGAGGGTCCATGACCAGCAACTTGAGATCACCGATCTCAAGGGCCAGTTAGCTGAGAGACCTATAGGACAAACTCATCCAGGTCCACAAGAATGTGGATGTTATGGATCACTTCCCCAGCTCACCTATGCATGAGGGTGATGCTACCAAAAGGGGGAGGAAGTTCTGACAGCCACAGAACCTGGGAGTTCTTCCTCAAGTATGGACATACAGGACTCACCATCCTATCTTGCAGTTGTCCATGCTCAGCAACCTCCTCTAGACAGTGATCTGGAACTGCTCATTCAACAACTGTTTGAGGAGGGGTACCAAGAGCAATGTCTGCCCCATCTGAGAACCCAATCTGGGGTTGGGGGTATGACAATGATAGGAAAGCTCTTGTGATCTCTAGAGCTCAGGGTCAACAAGAATTCTCAACATCTCCACCCTGAGTTTCTATGAGAGTATAAACTTGGTAGATCTGGCACTTGTCAACCCAAGCAATAACAGACAAGCTGTCAGATTAGCCAATCAAATTCAAGACTGGGTGCTGGCAGAATTCAAAAGGAGAACTGCATTATATAGACAGAGGCTAGCAGTTGAAGCCTTTGGTCAACTGGATGTTGAGGTAGACCCCAAGATTAGCTTCGAAGGGAAAGCCTTGACTGAAGGCCCAGAGGCTGAGACTGTGAACCTTGAGACAAGATCTCCTCCAGCACCCCATACCCTCAGTGAGGCACCAGCTGGTGATGGTGCTTCACAACCTCTCTCTGGCCAGAGCTTGACTGCTGAATCAAGCAATGAAGGCCAAAGCTCTCCTCAGACTGAGTCATCAAGATCTGCAATTGACAAAGGCAAAAGGAAGATGACTCCTGAAGAGATTGAAGAAGAAAAGAGAGAGGGAAGAGGAAGCTGAGGGGAGAGAGTTCAAGTGGTTCCCCAGGATTCATGCAAGCTGCAATTCTGGCTGCCCCTGTACCAAACACTCAAGAAGATGAATTAAGGGCAGCCAGGCTCAACTATCTGGGGACCAGGAACTAAAACATAGATGAACTCATCTCTCTCCCCTTAGAGGAGTTAAATGAACTGGCTGACATTGAATTGTCAAAGGAGAGGAAGAAGCAGAGGATGCAGCCTTGACCCTCAAACACAAGGAAGAAATGAGGAGAAAAGGCTTTACAAGAACATTCCTGTCCTCTCCCCAGTTCAAGAAAGTCCTGAGTCAGAGACTGTGGCTGCTGAACACCTCAGGTAGTTGATGAAGAAGAAAGATTAAAAATGATCAACTACCTGAGTGCCACAGGTCTCTATCAGGCACCTGCACTCCTTCCCTTGCCTTATGATTATATATTATTTGAATACAATAAGCAGCTAGAAGAGCAAGCCAAGAAAGAAAGGCAAGCTGCAAGAAGAGGCAAAGGAAGAAGCTGCAAAATCAAGAGCCATCATCCAGAAAAGTCAAAAAAGTCTGCAGATAGGCAGAGGATGATGAGCTTCTTGAAGTTGTATGGGTTCTCCGGAAGGAGGCTTGGTCCCATGTCTCTATCCATAATGGATGAGCACATAAGGGTGATCAAGCAGAAGATAAAAAGGGGAGAGCTTATGGACCTTCATTCATCATCAAGTCAAGCTCAACCTGAAGTTGAGGTAAAGGTGGAACCTACAGAGACAACACCACCTGCACCTGAAGCTGCACAACAGCCAACTTCATCTTCTAACCCACAGCAGGGTTCTCCTCCCTCTCCTTCTGAAACTGGGAGAGAGGAGATCCCAACTAAGAGGGAATCCACTGAAGAACCTGGTACTGAAGACCAACCCTCTCAGTTAAAATCATCAGGGAGGAAAAAGAGGATGGCCAAAAGAAGATCATCTTCAAAGAAGAAAAGAAGAAAGGCATCCTCCTCCCAACCTCAGGATGAGTCAGAACATCCTGAGGAAGTGCATGAAGAGGACTCTCAACCAACTCCTATCACAGTAGAGCCTCTCTCTATTGGAAGACAAATTCTGTCCTGGACTTTTGCTGAAGATCCAGACAGATGGTATGTCACTAGAGATCAGGGAGAACAACATGTCTACTTCACAAGTGACATGCTTGAACTCCCTCTGCATGATATCTATGACATGAAAAGGTACTTCATGAGTCTGAAGAATCCAGATCTACTGATGAAGAAAGGAATTCTGAAGATCCTCATATGAACTATCCCAGTCCGAAGAACCTCTCTGTTTTGGTAGCATCAGCCTAGGGGGAGTTTGTAGGAACCTCTGAAGTTAAGAGGCTGATGCAACCAAACGATACCAAAACAACCAAGTCTTCCAACATGCACTTTGAAACAAAGGTGAACTAGGTTCGGAATTTTTACACACTCAAGAAAAATGCTAAGTGTAAAATCTTCCGAAGCCAAAGTTCAGAAGAAACTGCTGCGGAAGCTTTACACTGAACTTGGAAAATATTCCAAGTATAAAGTCTTTCGAAGCCAAAGACTCAACTCTTCTGAAGGTAAAAGATGAAGTCTTCCGAAGCTCTCAAGACAAAGTCTTCCGAAGCTGTTTAAGACAAGACTGATTTTCCTCTGAAGAGAGAGAAAAATACCTTTTCCATCAACTTTATCATAAAGCAACCTACTTTTCCGCTGCATGCTCTGGTAGTTCACCTGCTATCACTAGTTGGTGAAACTTCCATACTTTATGATAAAGTAGATAAGGTCTTCGCCTGCAAGTTTCTGTTTTTGTTCCTTCTTGGCTTTTTGTAATAGGAAAGTCAGTGAGCTATGGCTTGTCATAGTCACTAGTCAAAAGGCAATCTGCCTTTTGACTTTAGGCTGAACTTGTTGTCTAGATTAGTCACTTCCAACTGTCTTTTTTCATATTGACGGTTGTAGGATGTAGTATAAGTAGTCTCCGGTTCTTGTATTTAAGATATACTTGTACAACACTTGTAATAGAACTAGAGAAGCAATATACAACTTCCTTGAAAACTTTATCTTGTGCTCTTGTTCTTGTTTTACTTGTGTTTATCTTGTATCTTCAGTAAAGGTTCACAGTTCCCTATTTGAATTGTTAAGTGATCTTAAGATCCTCCTAAGTGTGTTAACTAAATGAAAGCTTAAGTACCCTTTAACGGTCCTACATTTGTATCAGAGCATTCCAGGCTCTGATTGTAGATCTCACCATCTTCAAATCCTCTTAGTTACACACATCACTAACTCTTCAAATGGAAGCTATCTCCAAGAAGGTGGCAGAGACTAAGTTGAAGATAGACCCAAGACAAAAGGGTGTATTTATATCAGCTGGATTTCAAGTGGTTAGAATCCTGATTCAGGAAAAGAGTGTAGTACCAACACTCCTATCCAAATGAAGGATCAAAATTGAAGGGGAAAGTTGTTGAAGAAGAAAAGAAGTACAAGAAACAATAGTTAACATGCCCCATCAAAATTAACATAGAATGCATAATCTGTGGTCAGCATAACCATATGGCTAAGATTGTAACTACAATCCAGCAAGCACACATTATGCATCTATATTAAGAAAGAAGGAGTCAAGGATTGTTTCATATTTGGGCCTTACCATATGGTCCAAGTGTTAAGGAAAGGAAAGCTTGTTTTCGAAGCCAAGTTGCTTTCAGAAGAAACTCATTCTTCCAAAAGGAAATATCTTTGGAAGACAAGCTAAAGAACAAACAAAGTAACAAAAAGAATCCTTTGAAACCTTCTGAGAAGAAGACTGCTTTGGAAGAAAAGATGGTGACAACTTCTTCCGAGAAGAAAGAAGCCTCGGAAGCAGTTATGTTGCACAAGCCTCCTCAGGCTCATCAACACTGGTTATCCATAGGATGGAATGGAAGATCAAAAAAGATGCTGCCGCCCAACCCTCTTCTTCACAAACCATAATTGAACCCCCATGCATACATTTTGGTTCAATTATATCATCTGCATTGGAAGAGTCCAAGACCAACAAGGCTTGGTTTTCTAATAATAACTAATCATTTCACCTTATGTGCAGGGACATCCACTTGATAAAATGGAAATGTTAGATTGTAGACTGTGGATGCTCCAGGCATATGACAGGGAACAGATCTCTCCTATAATAGTTTGAACACTTTGATGGAGGTCCTTTTTAGTTTGGAGTGAAGCCAGATGATACATTTCTGGTAGAGGTAGTGTATCCAATGGTAAGTTTAAATTTGACAAAGTAAACTTTGTCAAACAGCTTGAACACAATCTCTTAAGTGTTTCTCGATTCTATGATCAAAAGCACCAAATGCTTTTCACAGAACATGATGCTTATCCTCAAACCCAGGATGACAATTTCTCAGGAATTGGTGCTTCTTAGATCTCCCAGGAGAGGGGATATGTACAAGCTGGATATGAACAATGCTTCCCCACTGGGTGAAGTATCATGCTTTCTTTCTAAAGCAAATGGTGATGAATCAACAATTTGGCATAAAATATGTGCCATGTTAATTTTAAAACCATGAATAAATTGGTTAAATATAATTTGGTACATGGTGTGCCTAAAAAGATTTTTTTCTGTAAGGACAACTGTGTTACTTTCCTAAAAGGAAAGCAACACAAGGTTTCTCATAAATCCAAGGAAGTTAACTCTATCACCACCCCATTATACTTATTGCAAATGGATCTATTCGGTGCCACAGTATAATAAGTATTGGAAGGAAATCATATTGCCTAGTGATTGTTGATGATTTCACAATATTTACTTGGGTTTTCTTTTTAAGAACTAAAGATGAAATTGTTGAAACTTTAAAATCTTTTATTCTTAAAATTGATAATCAAATAGATCACAAGGTAAAGATAATTAGAAGTGATCAAGGGACTGAGTTTAAGAATCAAGTTCTTGACTCATTCTGTAACTCAAAAGGATTGCCAGACAATATAGTGCTCCCAGAGCTCCTCAACAGAATGATGTTGCTGAGAGGAGGAACATGACACTTATTGAGGCTACAAGAACTATGTTAGCTGATTCAAAACTGCCTCTAACTTTCTAGGCAGAGGCAGTCAGCACTTCATGTTATATCAGAATAGGGTTCTCATTGTTAAGACCCATGGAAAGACCCCTTATGAGGTATGGAACAAGAGGCCACCGTTCATTGGCTTTCTTAGGTCCTTGGGCAGCAGATGCACCATACTTAACACAAAAGATAATTTAGCAAAACTTGCTGAAAAGTCTGATGATGCTATCTTTGTTGGATATTCCTCAACCTCTATTGCATATAGTGTATAATATCAAAAATCAACAATTTAAAGAATCATCCAATATTCTTGTCAATGAGCACACACCTTGTGTTAAGGGAGATGGTCCTGAATATATCTTCAATCTAGAATTGTTTCCAAACTATTCTAAACCATCTTGTGAGAATGTTTCAGCTGGAACAAGAACTCAAAGCGACTCCTATGAAGATCAAATGTTTAAGTTACCAAGACCTATTCCAAGTTCTCCAAGAAGAAATAAAGATCAAGCTCCTTTAACTGAATGTCTTGAGAGCTAGAATATCTCAGGAAACAATGGAGCTTCAACAAGTTGTCAGCCAACTGAGCCTCATAACTCAACAGCTGATAACTCAAGTACTCAACACCAAGCGAATGAAGACAGTAATCTAGAGGAACAGGCAATTGTTAATGCTGCTTCTCAGGAAAATACCATTGATGCTATCACACATTCATTGAATCAGTCCTCATTGAATGAGTATGAGACATCAGCTAGTGATGGTGTTCAAAACCTTGAGCAGAACTTTTCAAACTTGGATCTATCTATGCAACTAGATATGATTCCTAGGCTTAGGATACAGAACACTCATCCAGCTGAGAACATCGTTGGGGATATTAGACTAGGTTATATTAGTGAATAGTTTAGGGTTAATTATGTAATATGTCCTCTATATAAAGGACCATCGATTGTAACCCTAAACACATAATTACTCAATACAATTATAATTACAAGGTTTAATTTGGTATTAGAGCCTTAGGGTTCTGGTTACATTCTTCTCCGTTGCACCGCCATAGAAACATACAAACCCTAGCCGTCTTTACCGAGTTCAAACCCTAGACAGGGCGGTGGCCGCCCTGTCCCACCTTCGTCTTCTCTTTCGTTACTTATCTATTTTATAGTTTATGTTGAATAAAGCTTCGTTATCGGTTGATGATTCAAACCTATTACCCATACCATTCCCTTGGTTTGTTCATATCCATTCTCTTGGTTCTTTTTATTTTTTTGTTTATCAGTGTTTTAGCCGTATCAAGTACCACGGTCCACGGCCATCGATCTCAAACTACGGTTTGATTTAATATTTCTATTATTTTTAGATCTATGGAGTTAAGAGACCGCCACCTGACCATGATCACCGATCTTGCTTTCTTTTTATTTTATGTTATTTATATCTACTTATGTCATATCTTGATCTACAGATCCAAGAAAGTGTCACTTGCTAGCCTTGAGACATCACCAACGACTGCGGTCGCCAGGTCTCAACTTATTATTCCAAGAATCAAGAACCATGAAGTATCAAGCAAACTATATATAACACAATCAACCAAAATATGGATGAAAACATCAATCACAACATTTTTTGTTGGCAATTGTTTTGATAGTCAATCGATCGAAGCATGTTTATCATATTATTATTTTTTATGTTTTTTTGATTTCCCAGGCATAGTGTCAGGTTACTTCCGCTACGAATGCGGGGGAGTATTAGACAATTTATTAGGGTTATTAGTATGAGCCCACAGGCCCAGTTAGGTTTAGGTTTGCATTGTATTTTCTATATATTGCAACCAAACCTTTTAATAATATTCAATGAGTCTTTTACTATCTTACTTGGTATCAGAGCCAGGAGGGCTCGATTATCGATAGAACCTTAATCAGGGTGGCCGCCACCATCGCCCTGTCCAACCATCCATCACCGCTCCTCTTTTCTTTTTCCTTTCTGTTGATGTAGGAACCTCTGAAGTTAAGAGGCTGATGCAACCAAAAGATACCAAAACAACCAAGTCTTCCAACATGCACTTCAGAACAAAGGTGAACTAGGTTCAAAAGTTTTACACACTCAAGAAAAATGCTAAGTGTAAAATCTTCCGAAGCCAAAGTTCAGAAGAAACTGCTGCGGAAGCTTTACACAGAATTTGAAAAATATTCCAAGTATAAAGTCTTTCCGAAGCCAAAGACTCAACTCTTTCGAAGGTAAAAGATGAAGTCTTCCGAAGCTCTCAAGACAAAGTCTCCGAAGCTGTTTAAAGACAAGACTGATTTTCCTCTGAAGAGAGAGAAAAGATACATTTTCCATTAACTTTATCATAAAGCAACCTACTTTCCGCTGCATGCTCTAGTAGTTCACCTGCTATCACTAGTTGGTGAAACTTCCATACTTTATGATAAAGTAGATAAGGTCTTCGCCTGTAGTTTCTATTTTTGTTTATTCTTGGCTTTTTGTAATAGGAAAGTCAGTGAGCTATGTCTTGTCATAGTCACTAGTCAAAAGGCAATCTGCCTTTTGACTTTAGGCTGATCTTGTTGTCTAGATTAGTCACTTCCAACTATCATTTTGCATATTGACGGTTGTAGGATGTAGTATAAGTAGTCTCCAGTTCTTGTATTTAAGATATACTTGTACAACACTTGTAATAGAACTAGAGAAGCAATATACAACTTCCTTGAAAACTTTATCTTGTGCTCTTGTTCTTGTTTTACTTGTGTTTATCTTGTATCTTTAGTAAATGTTCACAGTTCCCTATTTGAACTGTTAAGTGATCTTAAGATCCTCCTAAGTATGTTAACTAAGTGCAAGCTTAAGTACCCTTTAACCGTCCTGCAGTTGACCAACAAGGCTTAGATCTAGCCTCCAACCCCTTGTCTTTACAACATCACAACAACCGTCTCACGCAACCATAGCAGTACCACTGTTGCTTTTGTTACAATAACTACCACCACCATCTTCACCTTTAACAGAGAATACAAACCGCCATCGTCTCTTTCCTTCACACAACCACAACTGTCGCCGTGAAACCCTAACCCTAGACCGCCGCCAAACCCTATTCCTAGCCGCCGCCAAACATTAACCTAGCCGCCACAAACTCTAACCATAGCCCCAAACCCTAACCGCTAAACCTTAATCCTAGCCGTCACTAAACCCTAACCCTAGACATCAATAAACTAACCCTAGCTGACTCTAAACCCTAATCTTAGCCGCCACACCACACATACTATCACCGCTGCCCCTTTTCAATCTCAACCCGTCATTGCATACAACATGATGCTTCACCTTCATTGCGGCTGCTATACAACAGTGCCTCCGTCATACAACGGCGGCGCACCTTCGTGTAAAATTTTTAGGTGTGGAGATATGTGAGAAGATTCACAGGAAAAGAACAACGATAGTTTCAAACTCACATCATATACAACGCGATAACCGGAGAAGAACAACCGGTGTTTCACACATTCGGCGATTGCAACGGCAAACATGGTTGTTAGATTAAATGGGAGAGCCAACTGGGTGGACGCAAAATCCTAATTTTTGAACGGACATGGGGTCGGATGAGAGGTTTTCCCGAGCGTGGACCAATGGTGGTGTTTGGCCTTAGTGACCTGGATTATACTTTAAACACGACCAATAACTTACTTTACTTATTTTTATTTTTTATGTTTTTTGGATTTCAAGCTAAATCTCTCTCGAGCTTAGCTTGCGGGGGAATATTAGGCTAGGTTATATTAGTGAATAGTTTAGGTTAATTATGTAATATTATCCTCTACATAAAGGACCCTTTATTGTAACCCTAAACACATATTACTCAATACAATTACAATTACAAGGTTTAATTGGGATGTCTCATAAGGTGTGAAAACAAGAAATCAGACCCATATGGGAATATCTGCTTGTACTCATGTTTTCTCTCTCAAATGGAACCCAAGAAGGTGGAAGAAGCCCTCAAGGACAACAACTGGATAGAAGAAATGCAAGAGGAGTTGCTTCAATTCAAGAGGCAAAAGGTATGGAACTTGTGTCCATTACTACCTGGTCAAGTTCCTATTGGCACTAAGTTGGTGTTCAGAAATGAAAGAGATGATACAGGTTTGATCATCAAGAACAAAGCAAGACTTATTGTTCAGGATACACACTGGAGGAAGGCATAGATTACATAGATGTCTTTGCACCTATTGCAAGACTTGAGGCTGTGCGAATCTTTCTTGCTTTTGCTGCATCCAAGAACTTTAGTCTATCAACTTGATGTGAAATGTGCATTTCTATATGGGGATATCGCCAGAGAAGTCTATGTGTATCAACCACATTATTTGAAGACCCACAGCACCCCAACTATGTGTGCAAACTTGATAAAGCTCTTTATCGGTTGCATCAGGAACCTAGGCTGTGGTATGAGACACTGTCTTAGTTTCTTCTTAAGAATGGCTATACCAGAGGCACAATAGACAAAACATTATTCGTAGGAAGACTGGGAAGGACATGCTGCTTGTACAAGTCTATGTCGATGACATCATATTTGGTTCCTCAAATGACCAAATGTGCAAAGACTTTGAAAGCATCATGAGAAAGAAGTTTGAAATGAGTTCCATGGGAAAGATGAACTTCTTCCTTGGAATTCAAGTGAAGCAGATGGAAGATGGGTTCTTCATCAATCACCTAAGTATGTCAAGGACATCTTAGAAAGATTTGAGATGAAAGATTGTAAACCAGCCAAGACACCTATACCCAAAAATCATAATCTTTGTCCTGATTCCGAGGGGAAGGATACTGATCAGCATCAGTACAGGGCAATTATTAGGTCTCTGATGTATCTCACTATAAGTATACTTGATATCATGTTTGCAACTTGCATCTGTGCAAGATATCATACTACTCCAAAGGTGTCTCACCTAATTGCTGCCAAAAGAATTCTAAGATACCTTAAAGGAGCTCCCAAACTAGGTCTTTGATATCCTAAGAATAAGGATTTTAACCTCTATGGTTACACTGACAGTGATTATGGTGGCTGCAACATCAACAGAAATCCACATCCGGAGGATGTCAATTTCTTGGTGGAAGGATCATCTCCTGGCAATGTAAGAAGCAATCATGTGTATCCATATCAACTACTGAAGCTGAGTATATCACTGCTGCAAGTTACTATGCTCAACTGCTTTGGATTCAGAATCAGATGCTGGATTATGGTTTTAACTTCATAGAGACTCCTATCCATATAGACAACTAGAGTGTTACTTCTATCAAAGAAAATCCAGTCAAGCACTCCAAGACAAAACACATTGACATCAAGTATTATTTCATTAGAGATATTCAGAGAAATATCTAATCAAGCTAGTCAAAGTCAATTCAAATGAACAATATGCTGACTTGTTCACAAAAGCCTTTGATGAACAAAGATTTAAATATTTAATCACAACTATTGGGATGATTAACATTGACTAGTCCTTCTCTTTTGAGAACCTTTTAAAATATGTCTTGTCTATGTTTTCTAAATACAATCTAAGCCCTGTTACAAAAAGGTTTTCTTCAAAATTTCTAAGTATGAATTCTTCCGAAAAGAAATTTACCCTCGAAGAGATCTTTATTATTCTTCCGAAGGAAAATTCCTCTGCATAAGTATTCTCTTCCGAAGAGTTTTTAGTCTCGGAAGGAAATTTGATCCCAGATCAAATCCACTTCCGACGCTTACTAACTTCTTTTCTCGGAATAAGATTTTACTCTCGGAAGCAAATTTGTCATTAAGACATGGTTTGCCTTCGAAAGTAAACGTGGCTTCGGAAGTCAATATTGAGAAACACAAGTGTTTTCTCTCAGAAGCAACCTTACTCTCGAAAGGAAACATTTACTATGTAACGGAAAACTTTGGGCCCCACACTATTTAACTGTAGAGATACTATCAGAGAACAGTGATTAGCCAGAATTTTAAATCTTTTTCACCATATCATCTGCTACCTACATCCATTTGAACCTCGAACCATCTTTTCACTCATCATTTCACCTTATCCAAGTGGATTTTTCACCGTATAAAATTACCGGCTATTTCTCTTTCTTACTTTTCTTTACCGTTCATCAAAACCCCAGATTTCACTGTTCATCTTCTTCATCCTGTTTTCACTATCTTCCTACTTTAATCAAATAGTTTCCTTCAAAATAATGGCCTTGAATCCCTAACACAACCAAGTCGCCATCCTTGATTCTTCAAGGGATGTCGTTTTTGCCCCTATCGTCCAATTTCTTTCTCAATAGGCATACTTCATTGCCCTTACCGTTAACCCCACTATCTACTCTAACCACATGACTGAATTCTAGGCCAATGGTCGAAGTGACACTATCAAAGATGAAAGGGTCATTAGATCGAGGATCTGCGAACAGGAGATCATCATAAGTGAAACAACAATCAGGGAGCATCTAGAGCTCCATGATGAAGGTGCCCCCACTGATTTCCCCAAATCTGATTTGGAGGAAACCTATCTTCAAATGGGTTATGGAGGTGATATGAGAAGGTCGATGGTCTACAAGTTCAACTTCTCCCTACAACTGGAAGTTCCTGCTTCACATTGTCCCCGCATAGCCTCTCCAACAAATCTGGGGATGGGATCAAATTCCCTATGATCTAGGCTGCCTAGTCCATGGGTTGGTAAAAGATCTTAGATTCAACTACTTGAGGTTTGTCCTAAACAACTTAAGAAGCAATCTCACAAAGGATTCATTCTATATGAATCCTATGTTCATTTAGCACATCATCAACTATGAGTTGGACCAGGACAAACTACAATTTGCTCATGTTCTACTGGTCCCTCACATGAAGCTTGACATCTTAAAAACTCCAAAGACGGTGTCCACCAACTGCACTAGAAGATTCATTAATCTCCTTCCAGGTATGCTTAAGCCAATGGCTCCTGGTGACATCCCTGCAATCCCGCAGTGATGAACCCACACCAAACACCACCACTACACTGCCATCTACTTCTTCCCACCCAATCAAAATCACTTACAAAAGACGCCCTAAACGAACCCTTGATCAATCTACTCTGATTGATCAAGCCCCTCTTTTCAAACCAAAAGGCCTAGAGTGGAATCAAGGGCTCCCACTCAGCCAGAGGTCCAACCATCCTCCTCAATTGACCTCAATATCAGTGTTGAGTCTCTTTAGTCTTAACCTGATGAGCCCATTACCCAAGCCATAAGCCCTCGGGTAAGTCTTAACACTCCCTGAGCAGCCAAAATGGGATAACCTCATCATTGGCTTAAATCCTATTGCAGCCAAGCCATTAGGTGTTCCAAGGTCTCGAGTCAATAGATATAACCTCTGTATCCTTTATTGACCTTTTAACCTAACCTAATAAGGATATCATGTTTCATCAGGGCTATGATGTTGATCTACCTCACCACTCTCCAGATCAACTGAGCCCTAGGGAACCTCTGATATCTAGCCCACATCAGCTAGACCAACTGAGGTGAGTCCACCAGAGTGGAGGTGACTCATGTAGATTCAGTTGCACCTACTGAGAGTGTTTCAAGAGCCTCTCAGACAGTTGCAACATCAGTCAGACTGAATCTATGACAACTTTGCCCATTGATTCCTCTGAAAGTGACATCAGTATGAAAAGGTATCCAGGGAGCCAAGAAACCACAACTAGTGATGAGGATGAACATACTAGGTATGTTGTCTCATCTCCTGATGATTCTTCAAAGAAGATGAGGGTAGTCTGCAACTCATCACCAGAGACCTAATTTCTAAAGTCACTAACCTTGAATCAAAGGTTAAGACTTTAGAAGATAGGTCTGCCACTTGTAATTTGAGATTGAAAATCTCAAGGCTCAACTGGCTGAGAAATGGATTGAGAAGTCTGTTAGGCATGAATACTTCAGTTTTCTTTGAGTTCTTCCTCTAGATTATCTACTTCTCAAGATGATGCTATTAAAAAGGGAGAGAATTTAGTGAAACAAAGACTTATGAGGAGATATGTTCTCACTCTTCGGAGCAGATATCAACTCAGTGGAACCGAACCTTGCCATTTCTTCCCTTGATGCCATTTCATCATTCTATCCTATACAACAACACCTTGCAAACATCTTTCCTCAACCACCTTGCATTTCAGTTCAAGTGGACCCAAGGATGCTTATCAACCTTAACAGATTTTTAACCCAGTTCCTGATAAGCTCCTCACTTGAACAACCCTCACCTGATCTTACCATCACTTACTTTGGAGCTGAAGAGCTTCAAAGGTTGACAGCATCATCTACCTCTAAGGAGGAAGTTGGTCAACCTAAGGTCTCTGTTGAACCTAAGATTGATTTTGAAGGGGATACACAGACTGATGGCCCAACAACTGACTCAAGAGGGACAGATAGTGCAATTCTTGCTACTTTCGAGGCTATGAGAACAACTTCCGAGTGGAAGCTCAAGCTTCGAAAGCAATTCTATTTACTTCCCAGGGGAGGGTGCGAAAACCGGTCCCAAACAGTTTCTTTATTTGTTAAAGCAATTCTATATAGTATACAATGTCGAAAATATAATATAAAATAGCTTCTTTATTTGTTAAAGCAATTTGTGAATATTAAATGAATCTAGATATACGTTTCACTTTTTAGTATGGTGGCACGGAGTTACGACCAGGGAGGGTGCGAAAACCCGGTCCCAAACAGAAAGACCACCCCTCCAACCCAATAAAGTTTTAAAACCCCTAACTTGGTGAATATTCACACGACCATCACCGATCACCTTTGCGTCCATTTGATCGTTACACACAATGGTCATTTAATCGTTCAAAGTTGACAAAAAATTAATAAGTTAACACTATAATATTATTCAATCTCATTTTTTGCACATTACTTTGATTTCTATCTGCTATCTAA